>JAPKLW010001678.1:25822-95682 GCA_026898455.1 Plectranthus barbatus
GATGGAAAGATTACGACTTTCAAGGCCAGGCTGGTGGCAAAGGGTTATAGTCAGAAAGAGGGCATTGACTATGACGAAACCTTTTCACCCGTAGCAATGCTCAAATCCATCCGGATACTCCTTGCCATAGCTGCGCATATGGACCTCGAGATCTGGCAGATGGATGTCAAAACCGCTTTCCTAAACGGTTACCTTGAAGAAGGTAGGGACATCTATATGCAGCAACCCGAGGGTTACATAAGCAAGGGCGAAGAACATCTTGTCTGGAAGCTTAGGAAGTCCTTGTATGGACTTAAGCAAGCTTCAAGGTCGTGGAACTTACGTTTCAACGATGTGATTAAATCCTATGGATTTGCACAGTTGGAAAACGAAAGTTGTGTTTACCGACTTTGTGTCAGTGGGAGCGTGGTCTTCCTTGCACTATACGTTGATGACATACTCCTATTTGGAAACAACAAGGGAGTGATGTCCGAAATCAAGGTTTGGTTATCCGAATAGTTCCAAATGAAGGATCTGGGTGAAGCTGGCTACATTCTTGGGATTAAGGTCTTACGAGATCGTAAAAGAAGAATGTTGAGCTTATCTCAGGCATCCTATTTGGATACTGTGATAGCCTGGTTCAGCATGCAACTCGCCAAGAAAGGCTTGCTACCTTTCAGACATGGCGTTCGTCTTTCTAGTGGGCAGTGTCCTCAGACACAGCGGGAGAAAGACGAAATGAGTCTTGTACCATATGCTTCGGCTGTGGGTAGTCTCATGTATGCGATGCTGTGTACCAGGCCAGATATCTGTTATGCCATTGGCATGGTAGCTAGATATCAGTCTAACCCTGGACAGGCGCACTGGACTGCTGTAAAGCATATCCTCGAGTATTTGAAAAGAACTAGGAATTTCTGCCTAGTTTATCAAAGTGAGGATTTGTGCCCTGTGGGTTATACAGACTCGAATTTCCAAGGGGACCAGGATGAGAAGAAATCGACCTCAGGTTATGTGTTTACCCTGGGAGGTGGAGCTGTATCTTGGAGGAGCTCAAAGCAGAAATGCATTGCTGACTCCACCATGGAGGCGGAATATGTCGCCGCCTCCGATGCCTCGAAAGAGGGGGTGTGGCTCCGGAACTACCTTTTAGAGTTGGGCGTGATCCTGAGTTTGCCAAGGAGCATCACAATTTATTGTGATAACTCTAGTGGGGTGGCAAACTCAAAGGAACCGCGGTCTCACAGGGCAAGCAAACACATAGAGAGAAAGTACCATATCATACGAGAAATCGTATCGAGGGGCGATGTGCTGATTAAGAGATTAACACTGCTGACAATCTTGCTGATCCGTTTACAAAGAGCTTGCCGCAGAAAGTTTACGAAAGACATATTCGTGAGCTGGGTCTGAGGTGGATACCGACCACTGATAGTGGTTAAAGACAGCAGACTAGATAGACGGACTGTATACTCTGTAATAGCTTAGTTATGCTTTGAGTATAAGTGGGAGATTGATGGGTTTTGTATACTGAAAGCATTTATTATAATGTGTATACAACGGTTTATTTCTCCTATCTATTAACAATCGTACATGTATGAACAATGGTATCCTCTTGTCTCACCGATAGGGACGATCATACGGCGTGTTGTAGATCGCAGAAGACAGTATGATCACTTGACCTAGTGAGACATAAACCATGATCACAGCCGAGACAGCGTATGAGGATACGTCTGTCCGGATGGCTGCGGCATTGTCGGAATAAGTAGTCTATTTTGGTTACTTGACATGCTGGTACGCAGAGGTGGCGTATTGATGGACCGCAGTGAGATATATTCGTCTGTCTGACATCAGCAAATAAAAGATCTCGTTATATTGATTGAGTCCAAACCCTAACGAAGGTTCAGGGGTTTGCACGGGTTGACTGTTGCTTTGACTTGCCATGGTGGAGAGCCAACACAGCGCGCTCGTATATCCGCATCTTGGGTAATAGCAGTTCGTGTAGTACCGCCTGAGACTGAACTTAGGTAACCATATCCGAGTAATAGGATGGGGACATTCCCTGAGGAGCTCAATAACATTCATCGTGCCAAAGTCCTGCAGGTTGATTAAGTTCAGGCACGAGTGATAAGGTTTGAGTGGTACTATTCAGGAATAATAAGATATTAATTAATTGTAGTTAGAGCTTGTCAGAGGCTCCGATTAATTAATGAATGTCCGGTAACCTTAAATATGGGGATTCTCAATTAATGCAACCCGTTCTCACAACGTGGTAATAAAGGGGTAGGTCAGTATTAATTCTGTGGTGAAAAAGAATTAATATTAATTAATTAATTGTGTCCTGAGTTGTGGACATGGGAATTAATTAATTTATAGGCCCACTTTATTATTTGCATTAGGTCCCAGGTCTGGCCCAAATAAATATGCTGAATTGAGCCCAAAGAGCCCATTAGGGATAAAACCCTAGGTCTATAAATAGACTGCTCTCTCTCATAAGTTGTAACACAGTTGAAACACACTAAACCTAGGAGAGAGAGAGAAGGGGGCGCCGACTTTGGAGAGAGAGGAGGAGAATTTCGATTCTGGTCCTGTTCAGAACACAGATCTACGGAGTCCTCACCAGTAGTAGATCTGAACAGCATTGGGATACAGATCTTAAGATCTAATCTGGAGAACATAGTTCTTCCCCTTGTTCTTTCTTGTTTTCAATTTTATTTAGAAATTAGGGTTCTAATTTCTGATTCCGCAGATAAAATCGGATTGCGTGGTTGAATTGAGTTTTGGAATTCAAACGCAAAAGATCGGTTCAGACTCTACGGATTTACGGTAATCTCTCAATCCACAATCTTGTATTAAATTCATAGGAGCATGCTAGGGTTTTGAGAATATTTAATTATGAGCAATATCCATAGATCGGTCCGGTTCAGTTTGGTTTTGGTGATTCGGTTCACGGAAAAACCCTACACTTACTTCAATAATTTGAACAAATTTAAGAATTCCACGATGGGCAACTTAGATAAGAATGGTAATTAACTAGACATGAAAGTGAAGGGATTCGTGAACTGAATCACGAAGTCCGTTTGCCAAGGATCGTTAATTGGAATATCAAAAATAAATTGCTATGCCTATGAACAATCCTAGCATGCTCCTATATTATTATGCATAAGAAGGTTATGCGGAATACCTGGATTGAAGAACGATGAAGAACGCGTGCGCGGAGATGCCCTTTGATCTTTCCCACGCACCAAGATTTAATTTCCTAACAGATTGAGGAAATTAATCTAAAGAAAATAATAATATATTTTCGAAAATAAGAGGAGAGAGAGAAGAAGAAATCCTCCTGATCTGATCTTCTGATCTGTATCCCAACTCGATCTGAAAATCTGGTGAAGATTATCTATCAGATCATTTGCCCGGTTGAGAAGCAGAATTTCCTCCTCGTATCTCAAACTCACTCGATCACCACAGCTCCCAATGCTCTGGTTTGCTGTATGCAACTTGTGATCTTATGAGTAGTAGGTGTTTTGAGTTCTGAGGTACTGAGGCCTATTTATAGGAAATTCTAGGCTTCTATTGGGCTTGAGTTATCATGGGCCAGACCAGTGACCAGAATGCAAATAGCAAATAAGGCCTATCAATTAATTAATTCCCATATTCAACCCAGAATATAATTAATTAATTAATATTGATTCATGCCACCAGAGAATCAATACTGTCCTACGTATTTGCTACCACGTTTGAGGAACGGGTTGCATTGGACTCGGTTTATCCCCACATTTAAGGTTACAGACATTCGTTAATTAATTTAAGCTCTGACAAGCTATTTAATTAATTAACATCTTTAATTCCTGAATCAATCCACTCAAACCTTTTCACTTATGCTTGAACTTAATCAGCCTGCAGGACTTTAGCATAACGAACCTTTTGAGCTGTTCAGGGAATGTCACCATCCTATACTGGATGTGGTTACCTAGTTCAGATACCAGATAGTCATACACAGATTGATATCACCCAAGACTGCAGAAGAACAGGTTCAACTAGAACCCTTTCTACAACTCAAAGTGATATACAATATATGTATACTTCTGTATCCTCATATAGGTTTAAGATTCCATCGAGTCATAAAGATCTAGATTCTTTTAATGTCAGATAAAAGAATCGATCTTGACTTAGGTCCTCATCAATGTGTGCCCCACACCAGCATACCAAGACATCCAAGATAAGATGCTTATCCGCATATGCTGCAGCCTACACCGACAGTTTATCCTGGAACTGTCTCAGCTGTGATGACTATTTATATCTCGCTAGGTCAAACGATCCATACGATCTTCCGTGATCTTCTACACACCGTATGATCTCCCTATTGACGAGATAAGAGGATAATTGTGTTTGCGACACATGTTTGTTAATTCAGACAGGAGATGAACATACAACAATTATGATTCCCAGTATATTAACCAATAAACCTTGTACATAATATACCAATCATAATGCTTTCAGTATATAAATCCATCAATCTCCCACTTATACTCAAAGCATTATACATTTGCTTTCCAGAGTATAACGCGTCAAAACTAATCTAGCTATTACATCAAGCATTCTACGTGGCTAGCTTTGCCCTCAGCCCAAGGCTACGTACATGCATCTCGTAAACCTTCTGAGACAGAGCTTTTGTGAATGGATTCGCTAGATTATCTTTCGTATCAATCTTTTCTATTAGCACATCACCCCTTGCTATGATTTCTCGTATAATATGGTACTTCCTTTCAATGTGTTTTGTTGCTCTGTGAGTTCGTGGTTCCTTAGAATTAGCCACAGCTCCCGAGTTATCACAATACACCGTGATTGTTCTGGGTAGCTGAGGAATCACGTCCAACTCCAGAAGGAAGTTTCGAAACCATACTGCTTCTTTCGAAGCTTCAGAAGCTGCCACATATTCGGCTTCCATGGTGGAGTCCGCAATGCACTTCTGCTTTGCACTCCTCCATGATATAGCCCCACCTCCCAATGTAAACACATAGCCAGAGGTGGACTTCTTTTCATCTCGGTCTGCCTGGAAATCCGAATCAGTATAACCCACAGGGCACAACTCATCACACTGATAAACAAGACAATAGTCCCTTGTCCTTTTCAAGTATTTGAGTATGTGCTTTACCGCGGCCCAATGCGCCTGTCCAGGGTTAGACTGGTATCTCGCTACCATGCCTACAGCAAAGCAGATATCTGGCCTCGTACATAACATTGCATACATGAGGCTACCCACGGCCGATGCATACGGCACGTTGCTCATCTCATCTTTCTCCTTTTGTCAAAGGAATCTCTTGCTTAAGTGTTCGTGAGTGTCAAAAGTGAAAAAAGCAGTAGTCAATCTCATTCTTGAACCTGTCTTTTATAGGTGGAGATTCAATCCTTGAATCTCCATATCCGTTAGACACAACGACTTCTTTGTCCAAGAGTGGATTGTCTTGATTGAACACTTTTTGAGTAGGACTGTACTTTTCGAACTACTTCCGGAAAGTCTCGACCTTTGTGTGTACTTCTGTCAGAGTTGTAGTCCAGCTTCAACTTTTGAGCCTCTTGCTTTGCTAAGCTAGGATCTGCTAAAGTCTTTCACTGTCTTTGATCCTTTGACTTCTGTTGTTTGTGACTTCTTGTTCGTCGCTGAAGGATGCCGATTGCTAATGCCTTAGCATTCTGTTGTTGTGTATTGTCTAGCAAACGTTCTGCTGTTTGCTAGTAATCCTTCGTTTGCTCGCTTCTCCAGCAGTTGTAAGTTGTTGATGAATGCTAATATCTTAGCATTCTGCTGTTCAGCGACTCTTAGCAGACGTCATCTGCTACGTATCTGCTAGGAATTCTTCTTAGCACACTAGTCTATTACAACTCAATATAAAACCTATACAGGACTTTACAGAGTATGCTAGACTATCTAGAATTCGGCAAATGATCGACCAACTATATAAGGTTTGATCCAACAAAACCTTTTACAAATGGGTCCTAAGGGAGATTTTAGGGATAATTTCCCAACAATTTCCCCCTTTTTGGTGCGATCAAAGCTTACTATCATTTGCTGACCATAAGTGGAAGAATGTCTGTGTTTTACAAAGTTTTGTTATTCTATCAATCTAACACAGAGTTTTTCCAACTAGGTTCTAGCAAAAAAAATGATTGTAATCAGATTCCCCCTCAACAGGTGCTGGGGAATATTTCTCGATTAAATATAAGTGAATGTTTGCACAAAGGTAATATGCTAGAAATTCTAGCATCCATAAAATCAGCAAGCATTCATCAATCAAAATATAATCTCCATATCCACATGCAAATTTGTTGAGTACACCAGAAGTGTAAATCAACTAGAGCACACCAGTAAAAATCAGAGGTGTACAAGGAGAATTTATCTAAGTCTGATCCAATTTTATAGATGATATAGCAAGTTTAAGTACAAATTGGATTCAGAAAGAAAAGACTAATGATAAGATTGGACCTTGACGTTTATGAGCCGGGTGCTGACTTGTCCTTCTCGCTGTCTGCTGGATTCGATGAGTTGCCCTTCTGGATATCAGCAAATCTCTCCATGGTGAACTTCATGAAGTTCTCAAGAAGATTGGCTCCCGTTTCTCTTTCAGCAGCCTCACGCTCCAGTTGTTTAGCCAGCTTCTCCTGCTCCATTGCAATCTTCTGCATTTGAAGTTCATGCTCCTTCCTTTGAAGTTCTAATTTTGATTCTTGCTCTTTCCTTCTTGATTCCTCCTTCGCTTCTTCTTCTTTCCTCCTTAACTCCTCTTTCCTTGCGGCTAACTCCTCCTCATCTTTTCTTCTTCTCTCCTGGCCAGCCTTTCTTCTTTCTTCCCCCTCTTTGATTGCAGCCAAAAAGTTGGTACCATAAGCCACCACAGTTTCGGTTAGGGTCGTCTTGGTTTCGGCTAAATCCTTTTGAACAACCTCCAGGCTTGTCTTATTCTCGGAGACGACCAACTTGGTTTCAGCGACTTCTGATCGTACATGAGATACATCTCCCCGTACTTCATCAATTTCTCTTCTCAAGTGAGTAGTTGCTTCTGCTACTCTTCCATCAATGGCTACTTGCAAATAAGAGTTAAAGGCAACAGCCATATCGACATTCATTGGAAAGGGTATCTGCAAAGAGGTTATTGGAGTGGCATTGAAGGAAGTAGTCGCAATGAGTTCTCGACTTGTTGGAATAGGTGATTTCTGTACTTGAATAGCAATCGTATCAATATGTGCTTGATAACAGGCTTCTTCATGTACTATTCGACGAGCGGCCTCCAGAATTTGTGCGGTTTCTTGGGCGATTCGGGCCTCGGCTTTCTGAGCTTCCTGAATTATTTCCTGAATATCAATGTTCAGGAATTTGGCCAACTGCATATCTTTGTAATCAAATTCCAGAGCAGCACGCTCAGTGGCCTGTGCCGCTATTCGAGCCTTGAGTATCTCTGCTTGTTGAATTTCATACTCCATCTGTCATTTCCTGTAAGCGACAGCAGCTCTTGCCTGACGCTTGGACAATTCAACTCTGGCATCAGAGTATCCATCGGGTACGAAGGTGGATTTGGGTAAACCAGCAGTCTTTGTGAGAGAACGGTGTTCTCAGATGGCTTGAAGTCTGCACATTACTTGCTTATCTGAGAACTGTTTCATCCCCGGAACTTGATCAATCCAATCGAAGCACCAACGTTCCTCACGCCTCCAAAAGTTTAATCCCTTGGCTGCAAAAACCAATGCTTTTTCTTCAAAACAGAGTTGATGCATAATGTAGTCACACTTCTTCCATCGGCGAAACTCTTTTGCTAACAAGCGTCCTTCTGGAGTTGATTCGTCCAACTCACTGTGGAATAAGTTGGCAATGGCTCTTTCTATTTTGGATTGTACGAACAGCTCTATTTCCTCAGCCATAGGTGCTAGGTCAGAATTGGGCAATTCTTCAGGATAGACCTTTGCACACCATTGGCCAATTCTTCGAAGTCGATAGCGAAGTCCTGGTAATCCATTGAGAGGCACTCGAAGAAGAGCATCTGATCCAGAAGATTCTTTCCTCAGGAATTTTGCATTGTATATTTCCGCAGATTCTCCATCAGACTCAGATTCAGAGATGCAGGATGATTCAGGTTCAGTGAGGAGAGAATCATTCTCTTCGACGAGCAATGATTGTTGGAGTGTCTCAGCACCTGGTTGCTCTTTTATTGGATTAGCACTCGAGAGAATCATAGCAGATTGATTATCAAGATGTGTTTCCTTCGGATGATCTGCTAGTACTGTTTGCACCGGCTGTTCTGCTAATTGACGAAGTTCAGCAGGATCTTCATCATCATGGTCCATGGTAGTATCTGCTGAAATGTCTGCCATTTCCTCGTTTTCTGCTGGAATTAGATTTCCTTCAGCAACAATCTCCACTGATGTTGATTGTTCCACGTGCTCTCCTGATACTTCATCAACTATGTTAGATTCTTCTGCTCTGCTAGCTTCGACTCCTCTGCTAGCACTGTGTTCTTTGTTAGCCTTTTCATCTGACATACCACCTTGTGAAGATATAGCATCTTCTTTGGTGCTTTTCTTTTTCTTGGCAGCTTGGTCTTCTAAGTGTGCCTATTTAGCAGCTCTCTTCTGAGCCATAAACTCTTCTGCAACAGATTTGACTCGTTCGAAGTTTCTGTCTCTTCCTTCGAATGTTAGATTTCTAATGAATTTCTAATAATCTCTCTTCTCGTTTTTCTTTAGAATGGCTTCGCGCTGTCTCTTCGTTTTCCTTGTTTCCTGAGTGCGCTCTTCTATATTTTTGAGAGATTTAGGGATGTAATCTGGATCAATTTCAGCGGTCTCCTCAGTATCATCTTCAGTAGAGTCCTTCTCTGCTGTAACATCAGCAGCAGTTCTTTCAACAGCTTCAGCAGCCTTCCTCTCTGCTTCTGCTTTCTCCAATTCTTCCTTTTCGGTAAGTAATACCAACTTTCTCCTGGTCTTCTTCTTTGCTTTAGGCACTGGAGAAGAATCTGTGGTTCTCTTCTTTGTTTGAATTGGTAAAGCCATTTCCCCAAGAATAATCGGAGGCTGTTCTGCTTCCTTCGAAGTCATTATATCGTTGATCTGATCAACCCGTAAATTTCCTAATTTCTCAATCTCCTCGAGATTCTTGAAGCAGTGCTCTGTTTCAGCATTCGTCTGCAATACAACAATCTCTTCAGCAGACATGGGAATAGCAGGCTGCAAGACCCGTCTTGAAGTGGTAGCAGGATCCGGCTCTTCAGGAGATGTGGGTTTGTCTTTATCCACATTAGATTTTCCCGTCAATTTCCTAGGATTTCGAAAGCTTACGGGCTTAGGCTCTTTCCTCGTTACGGGTGTGTAGTCTGTTGGAAGTAGACTTTCACCTCTGTCAACTCTTGTGTTTGTGAACAATATCTCCAAGTACTTACTGATTTTCAATCCGAAGTTCACATTTGAAGAGAACGTTCCATCTATAGCCATGTGGTCATTCTTTCGAGCATGTTCAGCCCATCGCTCAAAGAAGAATTCAGCCCAAATTCCCTTAATGTTATCATTCAACGCCATCATAACAGAGTATTTCTTTGCTGAAAGTTCGGAATAAGAACCAGCATCGCATTGAACCATTTTGATTACTATCTCTGCCAGTAACTTATACTCATCAGACAGAGTGTTGATTGGAGTAGAAACCTTGAATGTAATCGCCTGGCCCTTCTTATCTTTCAACTCCCCTGGCGTCTTCCAAAGATTCCAACATTTCTCCATTTCGACAAGGTCATTCAACTTATATTGAGAAATTTTGGGTCCATAATTCCGAAGCCCAAACATCCTAGATAATAAATCAGCACTAACTTCCACAATATTTCCATATATGCTAGTTTTGAAGGATTTTTGATCAGGACTCATGACTGCCCTAGCATAAAATTCTGAGACCATATGAGGATGAAAACGAACAGGTTCGGTGGAGAGATATTTTACCAATAACTCAAAATCGAGTAGGTCCATAATCCACTTGGGAATCTGTTTGGTGGCGAGAGGCATGTAAAGGATCCTGTCCTTCCTGATTTGCGCCAGACGCCTTTGTTCCCTTGAGTGGCCAGATAGTTCCTTTTTCCGGGCCAAAACAACAAGTTAGCTGTAGGGAATTGATTCGTCAATATCTTCTTGATTTTCTACTCCCGTGAACCCAGGTGCATGTCGAACATGCAAAGGAGAGTCGGCAGTCTGTGGATAAATAAAGGCGGGCGGTTGAAGTGGGGATGACGCAATGAAATCGTCTAAATTTAAGGCTTGATGTGGTTCGGGCTGATCGGGGTTTGAGTTTTGTGATCTTGGAGAGTTCGAGTTTGACGCCATTGATGCGTATTGAGAGGTTTGGAATTTTTCAGAGAGGTTTTTGAGAAGGAGATTTCAAAATAGAAAAGTGAGGGATTTTTGGGTTTTTTTTTTTGATAGGAAGGGATTTGAAATTCATTGTAGAGGTTTTCGGAGCATAATAGAAAATTGACGATGGGGGTTGCTTCCGTCAAATTTCAATCTACGGTTGAAATAATTAGTCAAATCACACGTTCTCCAAAAACAAGGGTGCTGGCGACGTGGCATGACCTGATTTGCTACCGCCGTCTGCGCGCATTAAATGCATTTCTCCGTAAGAAGCAATCTCCTGCTTCTGAATGATGTCTTCAACATTCAAAAAAAATTCAGCATAAACTTGAAAACTCAGCATAGACTCGATTTTTCTCATCGAAAAAAAAAAATTCTTGATAACTCAAACGCCATTTTGCCTCGATCGATCGTTATTCTTCCTTCTCCCTTCGAATGTAATGAGATGAAAATGTATCTGACTCTATAAATTCAAATAAATGACGATAAAAAATCTTCCATTTTGGCGCTTCAACTGTCAACGTGGAGGGTTAGGAAATCAAAAATCATGATGAAGATTTTCTAGAGCCAAGCGCTGATTTGATTTCCATCCGTCACTACTGAAGTAATATGACTCCCCATGCAATCGTAACCCTTCATTATCTGGCGACGATTCGATTTCCAAAGTGAAATCATAAATCGCGAGAGGTGTGTTTCCTTCTATAAAAGGAGACACTTGTGATTATCTTCAACATCACAACCAAATCAAACCAGATACTTTTCTCTTCGATATTTTCCATGGAATCTCCGAAAGGAATGCTTGATATTACTAGGAATCAAGTCTTGGATGAAGTTGCCCTCCGAGCATACTATGACGATACGCCCTTCATGACAGATATGGTGATATCGAAGATAACCAACACCGGTTTGAAGCAGTATGTAACCATCGCTCCTTAGCACTATCACGAGGACCTTCTTCGTGCATTCCTCAAGGGTTTCATGACAGAGGAGAATGCTATATATGGTTCCTTTCGGGATACAGTGGTGCTTTGGTCGCCGGACTCCTTTGCGAGGGACTTTGGGCTCCCTAGGGGTTGCTTACATGTCCTTGATCACAAAAACTCAGCAGTGGCCCCTGAGTGGACGACATGGAAGAGATGGCGTCTGTCTCCAATGTACAGCTTTTCTCCGACTCCGGCGGCGATGGATCTTCAGTCCCCATATCGTGATCTCTTCCATGTGGCCAACCACATGATTCTGGGCGAAGATTCAAATGAATTCCTTCTGACTAAGGAGGCTTGGCAAGTTATGCTTGCCATGGATGATGAGGAGAATGAGCTTGATTGGGCGGGCTTCATATTCGAGACCGTACGAGATTGCGCTCGAGTCTATCCTTCCATTCCTCTGCTGAATGGAATGCAACTTAGTTGGTTGCTGGAGAAAGATTTCCCCATCCTAGCAGAAGGCCCATCCTCTCTCCGTAGCTCTGACTTTTATCCCTTTCGCTCTATTGCAAATTAATGCAAGTTTCTAAGTATGGTTGTACTCTCTTTTGTCCATGTAAAAAGTTTGAATGAAAGTAATCAGATAATCTTATCTTAGTAAATCATTTCTCATACATAGCAACGATCCTCATTAGCATAACTGCTGAAAATAAGTACTCTGCTAGATAAGGAGGAAAGTGAACACTCTGCTGAAAATGAGAGTACTCTGCTGACTTGCTCTCCAGTAGATATAGAACTTTAGATAATGCTAATTCAGCATTTTAGACAGAGTATTCAGCAGATTGAATCCAGACTTCATAATATGTGTACATATCTAGTACAATGTCTTCAAGAAATTCAGAAAGAATAACACGAAGTTTCATTCATCCAAGGTCTCGTCTAACTCCATAAGACCCATCTTTATGCATAACTCCTTAAATCTGGATTCAGCAAGCGGTTTTGTAAAGATGTCCGCAATTATGACTTTTCCTTTTATAAATAGCCTTCTTGTGAGGATCCTTATCACCACAAATGCCCTTATCTGAGCTTTCCTTTATTTGTACTCCAAAAAAAAAATCTTCAAGAGAATGGATTCCCCAGGTCAAACTCTGGAATTGCGCCGGAACCAGATTCTTCATGAGTCTGGATTGTATTCCCTATATGACAACGATCATATTGTGGCAGAGACTGTTATGTCAAAATTGAATCGAAGTGGATTGACTCAATTTGTCACGGCCACTCCAAGGTGTTTCCATGGTGATATTCTTCGAGAGTTTATCAAGGACTGCTCGGTGGAAGGAGGAGTTATCTATGGTTCTTTCCACGGCAAACTAGTCTGTTGGTCGCCAGACTCCTTTTCTCATCGATTCGCCCTCCCCAGAGGTCCTGGGTCAGTGTTCAACTATCGCGTGACGGAAATAGCCCCTGAATGGTCATCGTGGCAGAAATGGAGACGATCGCCTTTGTCAGAGTTTTCCCTTTCTGTTTCAGCATACGACCTGCAGATTCCTTATTGGGTGCTTTTCCGCATTGCTCACAACATGTTGATGGGAGAAGTCCTTGATGACACTTCCTTCGCAAAGGAAACATGGCAGATCATGATGGCCATTGATGATGAGGTCGAGGTCGATTGGGTGAAATACATCTTCGACAACGTTCGAGATTGTGTCCAATATTACCCTTCTGTGCCTCTGCTGAATGGAATGCAGCTCAGTTGGCTGTTGGAGCAGAGCTTTTCTCGGATAGCAGAAGGACGATCGAACCTCCTTGATACGGACTTTTTCCCGTTTAAGCCTCGTTCTCCCTAGAGTATCAAGAATTGTTGTTTTTCTATTTTCTCATCCTCCTTTGTAATGACATCTTTCAGTGAATGAAATGAGAAGATGTATGAATTATGCACAACTATACGTTTCTGTCTTCCAATATGTCGTTTGCTGAAAATAAGCAATCATTGTCTGCTTAGCATTCTTTGTATCAGCAGACTGTGATGATGAATAATCTTCAACAGATGTATTCAATCTCCAGAATTCTTGATGATGCCTTCACGAAATCCAAGAAATCCAGATAATAAATGTAACATCTCATTCATAGTGTGAAAGAGTACTTGAGCACTTTCGACGTGGCGGTTACGGATTTGATGCAGCCACTGTCGCGCATTTAATGCTCTGTCGTGGATATGCTTGGTTGGAATAGCATAGGCTCCTGCTTCAATGTCCTAGCAATCTGAGTGTAGATCGAGCCTTGTTTGCTGATCTGATTTAGCAGACACCTTGACTTAGCAGGCATACTCAGCAACCTATCCTGTGATAGTGTTGAGTTGCTGAAGGATCTTATACTTTAGCAATCCTCATGTTTCTGAGGTAAGCTACAATTTTCCATAAAAGGTCATCAAGTGCTTTCATTTAAGACGATGGATTTCTGTCTTAATCAGTGGATTTGGGATGTCCTTTGTTGTCTTTTCAAGCATTCGTGGAAGAGGTCGCCATGTCACTCAGGTAGGTCGACTTGCTAGAAATAGATTTATTTGGACAGGTGACGTTTCCCCCTTTGTCGAGACTCTTCGACTTCCGCCCTCTGAATTGAGTTGACACGACAATTTTGGGAGAGTGTTCCCTCTGTGGAGAGAGCCACACTCTTGTTATAAATAACATCCCACTTGTTTTCTTGAACACCATCTCCTTCAAACCATTGTGCACCGCATTTTCTTCTTTCCTTGTTCCACCATGATGCATCAAATTACCATCGCTCCGAGTGACTTAACCGTCACTCACAACCAGATTCTCCACGAATCAGGGTTGTTCTATGAGTACGATGACAACTATCGAGTTGTAAACCATGTTATGGGGGCTCTTCGTGAGAGTCGTCTGGACCAATTTCTGATGACTATTCCGGCACGTTATCAGAAATGAGCTCTTCAGAGTTTCATCTTTTCATGCAAAGCCACTGACGATGCTATCTGGGGCTCCTTTGAGAACCAGTTGGTTTGCTGGACTCCAACTCTCTTTTCTCAGAAGTTAGGTCTCCCAAGGGGTCCAATTCGCATTATGGATGTCAATCGTCATATAACTGCTCCAGAGTTCGGCTTCTGGGACAAGTGGAGGCAGTCGGATATCTATGACTTTTCGCCAACTCCATCGTGTCTGGAATTGAGGAGGAGTATAGAATTATCTTTGACCTTGTTAGTAATGTGACGTTTGGAGTTGCTGCTAAGAACTATGTGTTCAATCCTAGGATCTGGAGGGCTATGATGGCCATTGATGCAGAGATGAAGAACGTTGACTGGGCAGGGTTCTTCTTTGATGGGGTGAAGGACTGCATCGACCACTTTCCTCAATTTCCTCTGCCAACTGCCATGCAGTTGAGTTGGTTACTTGAGCAGAAGTTCCCTCACATAGTCTTTGAAGGCATCCCTTTGATGGGTTTTGACTTCTATCCATTGAGGTCTCACTTTCCGAACTCGTGTTGATGGATGTTCTGGACTCCCCTCCTTTTGTTGTTGACGTTGACAGGAAAAAATGTTGTTAGACTCTTGTAGCAGATGTAAGGATTGGTTGTATCTGATTCTCCCTTTTGTAATATTGTGAAGTTCTTCCTTTGAATGAATTGACGAATATGCTAATTTCGTTCTTATTTGCTGAATATCTTCTCGGGAACCTTTTTGTTGAGTAAGAAATAATCGAATAGCAAAACCTCTGTTTGCTAAGCTGGTGTGCTGAAATTTTTTACTGAATCATGACGCATTTCAGCATCCCAGGTTACTTCTAGTGTTCGAGGCTCAGCATCTCGTAATTTAGCAATTTCATGATATCTTCAGCAAACTGAAAAATAGCATCCAAAATTTAGTTAATCATCAATCAAACTTCAAGAAATTCTGATAGAAAGAATGAGAGCTAGGACTCATTCATCCATGTCTTCCTCTAATTCCATCAATCCTAGCTTTAAGCATAGTTCTTTAAATCTGATTTCTGGAAGAGGTTTTGTGAATATATCCGCTATCTGATCTTCGGTGCATATATAGCGAACATCGATATCTTTCTTCTCCTGATGATCTCGTATGAAGTGATGACGGATATCGATATGCTTGGTTCGAGAGTGATGGACAGGATTCTTTGTGATGCACATGGCACTGTTGTTGTCGCAGTAGATAGGCACACGTTAGGGAGAGATCCCGTAATCTTGCAATTGTTGCCTTATCCAGAGAATTTGCGAGCAGCAGTTAGCAGCAGCCACATATTCTGCTTCAGTGGTGGAAGTAGCAACAGAGTGCTGCTTTTTGCTGAACCAGCTAATGAGCTTGTGTCCCAGAAATTGACACGTGCCACTGGTGCTTTTCCTATCGATCTTGCATCCTCCAAAATCAGAATCCGAATATCCACTCAGAGCCAGACTATCTTCTCTAGGATACCAAATTCCTAGACCTTCTGTGCACTTCAAATAGCGAACAATCCTCTTAGCAGTATCAAAGTGAGCCTTCTTAGGCTTGGCTTTATACCTAGCACATAGACCAACGACATATGAGATATCAGGTCTGCTAGCGGTGAGATATAGTAATGAACCTATAATTCCTCTGTAAAGAGTAGGATTCACATCATCTCCTTCTTTCTCGAGAGCAGCAATGCAGGTTGTGCTGATAGGTATGCGCAAACTCTTGGTCTTCTCCGGACAATACTTAGCAATTAGGTCACGAGCATACTTCTTCTGATGGATGAAAATTCCCTCTCTGGATTGTTGAACTTGCAATCCAAGGAAATAAGACATTTTTCCCATCATGCTCATTTGAAAATGGCTAGTCATGAGATCAGCAAACCTATCGCATAGATCTTGATTCTTTGATCAAAAGATTATATCATCAACATATATTTGAACTAGCAAGATGCTGTCTCCATCTTTAATGCGAAAGAGAGTTTGATCTATTCTCCCTTTCTGAAATCCATTATTCAACAGAAACTTAGACAAAGTTCCATACCAGGCTCTTGGTGCTTGCTTTAGACCATACAATGCCTTTTTAAGCCTGTATACTTGATTGCCTTGCTCAAATCCTGGTGGTTGTTCAACATAAACCTCCTCCTTGAGCTCACCATTCAGAAAGGCACTCTTCACATCCATTTGCATCACATCGAATCCATGGTATGCAGCATATGCCAGAAATAGACGAATTGCTTCAATTCTTGCTACTGGGGCGAATGTTTCTTCATAATCTATGCCCTCACATTGTCTATATCCTTTGGCCACAAGCCGTGCCTTGTTTCTGACTACAGATCCTGATTCATCTTTCTTATTTTTGAACACACACTTTGTGCCTATAACACTTTGGTGCTCTGGTCTGTCAACTAGTTCCCACACATTGTTTCGCGTGAATTCTGCAAGCTCCTCTTGCATGGCGTTCACCCAATCTGGATCTGATAAGGCTTCTTCAATTTTCTTAGGTTCTTCACTTGAGATGTAGCAAGCCAGCATAGCATTTGCATTTCCTTGTCTTGTTAACAATGGATCATTGATGTTTCCAAGAATTCCTTCTGGGGGATGAGCATGAAGCCACGTAGGTCTGACACGTGCTGAAGTTTCAGCATCTGGTGCTTCTTCTTGATGATTGATGATCTGATTCGCTTCTACTGCATTCTCCTGGGGTTCAGCAGCTGGAACGTTTGCTACTCCTTCTTCATCGTCTGCTTCTGGATCTTCATGAATAGGATCGGCATGGGCATGTACGACAATAGGTGGAATTTCAGCAACAGGTTCCTCCAGGACTGGAATCTCAGCAACTCCTTCATTAAGATCTTCAGTAGATTCTCCGTCATCTTGATCATCAAGAGCTCCAGTAACATCTAAATTTCTATTTAGATAGATAGAAGATGGGGCCTCAGCATGATCAGTAGCATCACTGGCCTGGTCAGCAGTCTGGTCACCTGCTGAGTGCGAAGTTTCTGGGTTGACATCAGTCGTAGACCTAATCGGATCAATACTCATATTTTCGAAGGAATTTTGTAAAGATTGATCATAGATATCATTGGTCTCATGATTGTCATTCTTATGTTCTTTGTTATCCCTGCGCACTAAAGTAGACTCATCACAAATAACATTACATGTTATTTCCACAAGTCGAGTAGTCTTGTTTAACACTCGATAACCTTTGTGAGATGGGTGTCCATATCCTAGGAAAACACCTTCATCAGACTTGGGCAAAAAATGTTAAGTTTAGACTTCCCATTGTTATGGATATAACATGTTGAACCAAAAGCACGGAAGTGTTTAATAGAAGGCTTACGACCATTATACACTTCATAAGGAGTTTTGTTGAATCTGCCATTAACCGCACTCATGTTCTGAGTGTAGCAAGCAGTCATGATAGCTTCTCCCCAATACTTTCCATTGAGTCCTGAATCAGCAAGCATGGACCTCGCTGCTTCCTTTAAGGTTTTGTTTCTTCGTTCTGCTAACCCGTTCTGCTGCGGGGTTCTAGCAGTGGACTTTTCATGATGAATACCAGCTTCCGCACAGAAGTCCATCAAAATTCCATTACAGAATTCAGTTCCATTATCTAATCTAATCCTCTTAACTGTAACTTCCTTGTTGTTCTGCTCTTTAAGGATCAGCTCAGGTAACAGGGTCTTTACTTCATCTTTAGTTTTTAGGAGTCGAACCCACGTGTACCTGGAAAAATCGTCAACAACCACATGTGTATATATCTTCTTATTTACTATGGGTGGTTTGACAGGGCCAAATAGGTCCATGTGTAAGAGTTCGAGAATTCTCCCTGAGGTGTCTTTTTCTGGATTTGATTTGAAGGATGCCTTTGTCTGTTTGCCTTGTTGGCATGCTTTACACACTCCTTCCTTTCGAAAAGATTCCGCAGGCAATCCCTCTACCAGCTTATGTTTGGCTAGATGGTTGATCGTTTTGAAGTTCAAGTGGTTCAACCTTTTATGCCACAACCAATTGGTTTCTTCTTTGTTGAATGCCACGAAGCACGAGTCCTGTTGGCCACTCTGCCAATCGACCACGTATAGGCCACCCTTGCGGATGCCTCTAAGCTTCACTTCTCCTGTAACCTTATCAACAATATCACAGCCAGAGTTAATAAAATAAACATTATATCCATTTTCACATAGTTGGCTAATGCTCATCAAATTGTGTTTAAGGTTCGAAACGAGAGCAGCATTAACAATTCAAATTCCATTTTGTTCTACACATCCTCTACCAATGACTCTTCCTTTGCTGTTATCACCAAAAACGCTTTGTATTTCTGAGAATAGGTCTGCTCTTCCAGTCATGTGTCCTGAGCAGCCGCTATCAAGGATCCATTCATCTGGCGATCTTGACGCCTTGGCTCTTAGATCATGTTTCTGCAAAAATTAAGAGATTGATTTAGGTACCCATTTAGTATCGGGTCCTGCAGGATTAGCAAGTGTCATTGTTCCTTTTGGAACCCACATTCGAGTGATCTTCAAAATTTTCTTCTTGACATCACTCTTTATACCTTTCTCAACCTTAGGATAAGTAAATCTTGCATACTTAGATTGAGGATGAGTTGTGGTAGTGTGTCGAGCCTTCACTGTCCTTTTGAAAGAATTCGGTTTGGACTCAGGTCTCACATAGGTGATCCGCCTATGTAGTGTGTGTGTATTATATGAAGGTTTTTCAGCATTGTAATGAACATGTTTGCCTTTATGAAATGAAGATTTTGCTGTCCTTGCAGTAGATACATACTGCTCGGCATTTCTTCTAGACTTTGCTGACCATGATTGCTTAGCAAATACTCTAGTATTCTGCTGAGATTTAGCATTCCTCTGTTGAGGTTCCCTAGCAGACATTCTATCATTCTGCTGAGATTTAACGTACCTCTGCTGAGGTTCTCTAGCAGACACTCTAGTATTCTGCTGAGGTTTAGCGTAACTCTGCTGGGATTCCCTAGCAGACACTCTAGTATTCTGCTGAGGTTTAGCAGATTCACTCTGCATTATACCCTTAGTCTGCTTAGCAACAGATGTTTCAGCAGATGCCTTTTCTTTCATTTTTTTTTCAAAGATGAATTTTCCAGCAGAGACAAACTGAATAGTCTTCTGCTTAGAAGATTCTCCTTTATCATTATGATCAAAACCAACACCGGCTCTATCCTTGTGGTGCTTTTGTTGGCTAATTGCAGCATTCAAAACAGCTTTACTGGTCGTGTATGTACAAATGCAATTTTCTTTTGGATTGTTTTTCAACAAAATGTTTTCTTTTTCAAGAATTTTAAAATTTTCAGAAAGTTTTGAAAATTCAACTTTCATTTTTGAAAGTTCCTCACCTGCAGACCTTAGTCTTTCGACTTCCTTGGTCAAATTTGAAACTTCCAACTTTAGTGAGGTGTTCTCACTTATAATGATATTTTTGATTTCATACATCTTAGAGAATTCTTCACTTAGCTTCGTGAGACAGTCTTCCTCAGAGTCTAAGGTGAAATTCTCGTATTCATCAAAAGTTGCAAAGTTAGGAATGCTTATTGAAATTACCTCATTGTTCTCGGCTGCTAGATCCGTTTCAGCATCCTGATCAGCGTCTGCGTCAGCAAACTGATCCTCTACGATGTCTGCCATCAAAACTAGCATGGCCTCTTCATTTTCTTCTTCTGAAGATAGATAGTACTCTTCATCGTTTTCAGGAATATCCTGAGTTTCTGTCCTGGTCAGGAGCGCTCTCTTGACTGCATTGCCTGCACGTCTTTCAAATCTCTGCTTCAAACGCTCCCTCTCCTCTTTGCTGATTTTCAGACAGTCATGTTTCAAGTGGTCAGGAGATCCACACTCGAAACAAGTCCTAGGCTTTCGCTCTGCTGAGCGGGCATGAGAAGGTGATTGTTGAGCTTCCTTTGTTTCTTTTTCAGCCTTGGCTTCCATCAACATCTTTTGAAGCTTTTTCATCTGTTCTTCTAGTTCACTGATCTTAAGATCGGTAGGCTGGGAGCCTGAGGTTGTAGCAACCTCTTTTGTTTGTGTTACAGGAACAGATCTTTCTTGATTATGATAGGATTTCTTTAATTTAAACTTGTTGAAATCCTTTTTGGCAAAATATGCTAAATCATCTGAGCTGGCAGCGGATTGTGCTACTGCAACTTCATTCCTTTTTGACTGTTGTATTATGAATTCATGAGATTTTAGCTGAGCAAATACCTCGGATGTTGTCATTTTGCTGAGGTCTTTTTCACTCAGACTGGTTATTTTGACGAACCAGTCGTCTCTGGGGTATAGTTTAGAAATAATTTTATGATTCATTTCCCCATTTTCATATTTCTTACCAAGATTATTCAGTTCTCCAACGATGGTATTAAAGCGTTCTTCCATAGCTTGTATGGATTCTCCTGCATTCATAGAAAAAGATTCATATTTGTCAACAGCTACCTGCAGTTTGTTGCGCTTCATCTGGTCCGTCTCCTGAGATGACTCGCACACATATGTCCACATTTCTTTAGCTGTATCAAACTCTAAGGCCTTTTCTGCCATCAGCTTAGGTAGAGAATCAAGTATTAGCTTTTTTTGCAACATGCTCCAGCTGAGCTCTTTCGTTGTCTTCACTGGTATATTCCTCAAAAGGTTTTTCAACCATTTGGGGTCTCGGTGGCCTCGGAGGTCTAGGTTGATCTCCTTCAGCAGCTCCTTCAGCAGGTTCGGGTACGAGTCCTACAAAAGTGTTAGCTTTCATAATCTTAATAGGACCTCTTTCAAGTACCTCAACCATCTCGGGGTGTATGCTCTGAAGCTGTATTAAGGCCATCTTTTTCCATGTTGTGAAGTATTCCCTGTTGTACTTCCCAAGGGAATGATTCAACATCTTGTCTCCTGAGCTAGACACAGATAAACAAGTAAAAGTGCAAGGAAGATACAAATCTGGTCAGAAGCGACTCAGAAGCAGTCGGTTTTTCAACCTCCTGCTCTGATACCACTTGTTGGTCCCTTAATACCAGAGTCGTCGTGATTATATCTTACCACGAGATGCAGCGGAATAAATAAACGTCTCTTACACTTCACGATGTTTTCAGAATGTTTCTTAGCTCAAGTTATTATTTTAAATATGTTTTCAGATATACACTAGCAACTCTGTTGCTAGGTTTCAAATCAACTTTGAGCAGTGATTAATAAAATAGTAAATGGACACAAGATTTATAGTGGTTCGATCAAAACGATCTACGTCCACTCCTTAGCCGAAACGCTAAGATTTCCACTAGAAAAGTATACAGATTACAAGGATTTGCCTTTCCAGTTAAGTAGGCAGTGAGCTTTCGGCCTGGCTACTTGACAGCTATCCTCCGTTGATCTGAACTCCTCCGATAAGGTTTGGCTGGGTCAAGGGCGCACCTTCGAAACTCCTGCCTTGCCTGATATGGAAGTTTTATAGTCACTTCCTGACTTTTCTTGAATGCGGCTAAGTGCCCGTCTTAGTCTTGACCTTTTCAGGTGTTCGACTGTTAGATTTTTTCTGAAAAGAAAGAATCCCAATGATTGAGATATTCTTGAATGCGATCAAGAATGTCTTCAAAGGAGTGTCAGTATATCAATGAGCAACACTTCTGGTTGAGAGCTTTTAATATACTTTCACACGGCTCTCAACTGACTACTTTTTGTTTGTTCACTTTGTCGAAGGAATCTCTTGCTTGAGTGTTCGTGAGTGTCAAAAGTGAAAAAGCAGTAGTCAATCTCATTCTTTAACCTGTCTTTTATAGGTGGAGATTCAAACCTTGAATCTCCATATCGGTTAGACACAACGGCTTCTTTGTCCAAGAGTGGATTGTCTTGATTGAACACTTTTTGAGTAGGACTGTACTTTTCGAACTACTTCCGGAAAGTCTCGACCTTTGTGTGTACTTCTGTCAGAGTTGCAGTCCAGCTTCAACTTTTGAGCCTCTTGCTTTGCTAAGCTAGGATCTGCTAAAGTCTTTCACTGTCTTCGATCCTTTGACTTCTGTTGTTTGTGACTTCTTGTTCATCGCTGAAGGATGCCGATTGCTAATGCCTTAGCATTCTGTTGTTGTGTATTGTCTAGCAAACGTTCTGCTGTTTGCTAGTAATCCTTCGTTTGCTCGCTTCTCCAGTAGTTGTAAGTTGTTGATGAATGCTAATATCTTAGCATTCTGCTGTTCAGCGACTCTTAGCAGACGTCATCTGCTACGTATCTGCTAGGAATTCTTCTTAGCACACTAGTCTATTACAACTCAATATAAAACCTATACAGGACTTTACAGAGTATGCTAGACTATCTAGAATTCGGCAAATGATCGACCAACTATATAAGGTTTGATCCAACAAAACCTTTTACAAATGGGTCCTAAGGGAGATTTTAGGGATAATTTCCCAACAGGACCCGAACAAGAGAAATCAATATAAGTATGTCAGGTGAAAGAAATCATACCTTGGACTATCAAAGAAAGAGCAGCACTCAACGAGGCACTAGGTCTTAGCATTGCAATTGGCTTTCTGTTAGTCTCCCCAATTTTTGGTATCCAAGTACCCAAAGGAAATAGAAATATTGGTTTCTGAAGAATCTGGACTACGGTACTTGAAGGTTTTCGAATTCAAAGGTGTTGGATCTTCCCCTGTTATCAACTTTAGTTGCTTCCGCGTTGTGTTTGAGTCCATTCGTTCGAGTTCCTGGGCTGCGATTGAAATCTCCTACGACCCAAGAAGCGAATTGATCCAACAACGAAGGATATAGTCGAAGACACCACCAACGGATATGACTGTCCGATTGATTAGTCAATATTGAATTTCAAGGTACTCCACAAAAATCCAAGAGCTTTCAGATAATTAGAGAATAAAACTCACGAATATTAATAAACTGAAAACTGAATTATTTGTTCCATAACAAGGCCTATATATAGGCAAACTCAAATCCTAATAAGAAAATCAAATCCTAATTTCATAAGGAAATCAAATCCTAATCTAATAAGGAAATCAAATTCTAATAAACTAAGGAAATAAAATATATCTAAAAGATATAATCCAAAATTACTTAAATAACTAACTACTAAATCTTGTCAAGATAAATCAAATCTTCTATAAATATTCTTGAAATATCTTGATAAATCTTGCCAATTAGATCTCCATCATTCCCCTCTTCTTCAAAAGGATTTGTCCTCAAATCCTCGTCTGTACCGTTTTCTATTGACCATCTTACATTGCCCCTGGTTGGCTTGTTTGGCACATCATCATGTTCAAAATCTGACAATTTCTTCTCTTCATGCATCTTCATTTTCAAACCAATAGTCCTCACAAGAATGGACTGAACTATCTTCCTCTCGACCATCTCCTCAACTGACTTCATTAACTCTGACTCTGTCGTCTTTTGCACTTGACACTGGTTTTGGATTCCCATAACTGGACTGTTAATGATAGTGAGTATAGTCGGAACCTCAAATCCTTCATCGTCTTCCATATGACTCTCCAATGGTGTAGCAACTCTCACATCCTCTTCCCTGGTCTCTTGAATTGGCTGCATCGACTCAGATTGAGTTATCACCACTGCTTCACCAAGAACCTCCAATGGTATCTGAACTGTTTGATTGTCTTCCTCGATTTCTTGAACAGAAAGTGGTAACGACTGAGACTTGGTTGCCACCAACACCTTCTCCACCGCCTGCTCCACCTTTGACAAAAACTTATCAAATGGAGAGGAACTATCTGGTCGAGTCTCCCACTTTGCTTGTCTATATCTCATCTTTTTGTTGCCCAAATAATCATCCTCCAATGCGTCAAGCCGTTGATGCAACATCTGTATCTCTGACCTCACCATCTTTCTAAAATTAGATTTCAAAAACTTCATCATATACCTCATCTGAATTCTAACATCATCATCTAATTCCTCATATTCAATTTTAGACATTCAGCTCATGGAACATCAAAACAAAGTAATAGCACCTATAGATATCGTCGAGACGTTTTCGATAAGTACAATTATGCTGAAATTGGACACCTGTAGCAAAAGTTATGGCAAAAACAATTTCTCTCTCTCTCTTTCCTTTTTTTTTTCCTTTTTTTTCTTTTTTTATTTATTTTTCTCACGAATTTTTTTCTCTTTTTTTTTGGTATATTCTCTTTTTTTTTTTTAAATAACAAAATTCAACATGGAAAATATGGATAAGGAAATATTTGAATAAGGTAATTACCAAATTACTTGGTAATCAAGAAGGAAAATATGGAAAAGGAAATATTTGAATAAGGTAATTACCAAATTACTCGGTAATGAAGAAGGAAAAATATGGATAAGGAAGAATTTTAATAAGGTAATAAAAGATAAGGAAGGATTTGATATTATGGAATGATTTGACTAGATATGGATGGAAAGATTTGAATAATTATGGTATGGTATTAATAATTCAAATCTTGACTAACAAGAACCCTAAATTAACGACTCAAAGATATGAAAATATACGAATCAAGAACAACACAAAAGACACGACAGGAAACAAGATAAGACTCGATTTTTTTAATTTTTTTGACACAATAAACACACGAAATTGAAAGACAAGGAAGAGGAAGGACACAACCTGGATATTGATACCAAAATGATAAGGAAAAGAAAGACACAACCTAGCTCTGGGTACCAAAATGATACGATCCTCACCGGAAGGTTTAGATCGCAGCCCAGGAACTCAAACGAATGGACTCAAACACAACGCGGAAGCATCTAAAGTTGATAACAGGGGAAGATCCAACACCTTTGAATTCGAAAACCTTCAAGTACCGTAGTAGAGATTGAAATCTCCTACGACCCAAGAAGCGAATTGATCCAACAATGAAGGATATAGTCGAAGACACCACAAACGGATATGACTGTCCAATTGATTAGTCAATATTGAATTTCAAGGTGCTCCACAAAAATTCAAGAGCTTTCAGGTAATTGGAGAATAAAACTCACGAATATTAATAAACTGAAAACTGAATTATTTGTTCCATAACAAGGCCTATATATAGGCAAACTCAAATCCTAATAAGAAACTCAAATCCTAATTTCATAAGGAAATCAAATCCTAATCTAATAAGGAAATCAAATTCTAATAAACTAAGGAAATAAAATATATCTAAAAGATATAATCCAAAATCACTTAAATAACTAACTACTAAATCTTGTCAAGATAAATCAAATCTTCAATAAATATTCTTGAAATATCTTGATAAATCTTGCCAATTAGATCTCCATCAGCAACTATGCCAGCTTCAGAGCTGTCTACGCGCAACAGCACGATTCGACACCGACCCCCTCGACTCGACCTGAAGTCAAGGAGCTGGAAGAAATCTCAATAGACAACACCGATCCGACCCGAATAACATTTATCGGAGCAGAGCTCGCACCAGACACCCGGAAGGAACTCACAAACTTTCTCCGCCGAAAAATTCATGTCATCAACTGGTCGCACCAGGATATGACGGAAATCGATAATTCCGTTACCACGCATCGTTTACAGGTCGATCCCAACTGCAGACCCTTTCAGCAAAGGTGGCGGAAGTTCTCCACAGAGAATAACCAAGCGATAAACGAGGAGATTCAAAAACTCCTCAAAATTGGGTCCGTCCGAGAGGTGCACTACCCTACATGGCTCGCCAACGTAGTTGCAGTAAAGAAGAAGAACGGAAAGAACAGGGTGTGTATCGATTTCACCGATCTCAACAAGGCATGTCTGAAGGATTCCTATCCTCTACCTCATATAGACGCGATAGTGAACGCAACGACAGGCCACAAATTGCTCACTTTCATGGATGCCTTCTCCGGGTATAACCAAATTCAAATGCACCCCGACGATCAGGAAAAGACTGCCTTCATCACCAGTCAGGGTATTTACTGCTACAAGGTAATGTCGTTTGAACTGAAGAATGCAGGCTCAACATATCAGTGCCTAGTGAACTCCATGTTCAAGGAAAGAATCGACAAGACAATGGAGGTTTACATAGATGACATGCTTGTCCAATCACTCTGCTTGAAAGACCACGTGACCCACCTCGAGGACGCATTTCAAACATTTGAACGGTACAACATGAAGCTGAACTCAGCCAAGTGTTCATTCGGGGTATCCTCCAGCAAGTTCCTCGGACACATAGTGACACACAAAGGAATAGAGTCAGACTGATCACTAAAATTATTTAACTTGTGACTTAGCAAAGCTAATAATATAGTGGCAAATAAAATTATCGAATCCCTGGGGAAAGAGGTAACGAAAAACCTTAAGTACTAAATCATAAGTTCTCAAAATACTGGTTAGGAAAAATCAAATTTTGGGTTTTGCTTATTTAGAAAATCTTAATGCTTGCAAATTAAAATCAAACAGAAAAATAAAATACTTTTGATGAAACAATTATGAGAAGTACAGATTCCAGGGATATCTACCTATCAAGTATGACATGTATGAGTAAATTGATTAATTCCCAGTTTAATTCCTCTTCGTAGTGAAACATCAGAAAATGTATTATGAACTTCCTTGTTGGACAATTCATAACGTAGATTAATTAATTACCTATCTCGGCTCGGTCTCAAGATGAATTAATTAACTCCACAATTCTACGGATCTATTCCTACAATTTATCTCCTTCAGTTACGACAAGAAATCAAATTATATTGTGAAAAACTCTTTCCATTGAAAACCATTACATTTACGTCTCAAGTTCTCAACTAATTAATCCTAAGATGTGGCCAGCAAACTCAAGATTATGAATAAGCACAGATTTCACAAACTACGAAGGGAAAGGGAAAATAATTCAATTAATCAAACATGCATACATTGATAATTCGAAACCCTAGAATCTGAAGAGAGATTTAGCTACACATATTCATGAATAAAATCATAGAGATGAAGAAAAACATGAATTGCATAAAGATTTGGGTGTAGATGTCTTCCCACAAAAATCTGTCTTCAAACATAAACCTAAAAAGCTCTTGGAAATCTTCTAAAACCTTCAACTCTAAAATCTCTTAATTGCTATATTGATTTCCCACACTTAATTTCGAATTTTACATGGATTTTTATACTAGTGAAAGATGTATCAATCAGTATCTAGGATTAGATATGTCTCTATCTTCAAATCAGGATCAGATTAGGAAAACCCGTCACTGCATCGATCGATGGAGAGATCCCGTCGATCGACGGCCTGGAGGAACCCGCGTCGATTGACGGAAATTGGGCGTCGATCGACGGCCTTGAAAAACACTTCATCGATCATCTTCAACCTCTTCGTCGATCGTCGTCCATTGAATTGCCCTCGTCGATTGACGTGCCCTTGCCGTCGATCGACGTGGCCCTGGAACCTCGAGCAATTCCTGCTTCTTCCTGTTTTTCCGACTAAAACCCGCATAATTCATCAATCACTACATTACAAGCACAAAATCCAATTCATGCACCAAAAATACACATAAAACAATCTGAACATCACTCAATTAGCCAAAGAACAACCAGATAAGTTGGTAAAAATACTAACTTATCAACTCCCCCAAACTTAAACCATTGATCGTCCTCAATCAATTCGTAGAAAATATATCGGATCAAATGCAGATACAAGTGTGCAATGCCTCACAAGCTTCTTTTGCAACCCAAGTATCACTCATTCATATAAATCATGCAATCCAAACACATTCTCATTGTTAAATTATTGAGGAGGAACCTGACCGGGTAGTGTTTGCACTCATTGCTCTACAAGTAAAGGGGTTTGTGTTTCACTCACTCAAGGTTTTAGTTCACCTCACCATAAGTTTGACAAATTTCTCATCTCTCCACTGCTTGTTAGTGTGGCTTTTCAGGGAATCAGAAAGGTCTTTATTTGGTTGTAATGTGGCTTACCTAAAAGGTGGGATATATTTGGCTAAGTGACTCAAAATATTGCAATCAAACCCAAAAATCCAAGCATATCATAACCACATAATTTTTTTTTCATGCACAATCTTGTTCCTTCTCTTTTATAATTTTCAAGGTTCCTTATAAATTGTTTTAAACTTTCGTGAACTAGTACATATGAATTTTCTCAATTTTCTCTTCTCTTCTTTTTTTTTTTCACAAGTGTTCACTCTTCAAATTTACCCATGGAAACCTCTATTTTTTACACATAGCCTCACACCGCAATCCCACAATTCACACCTTCCAATAAATCGTAATCTCTTATTCATCAACCCTTCTAATCAAAGAAAAATTTTCAAAGCTCAAATGGGCTACAAGCAAAAATTAAAGGTTTGTGTATGGGAGATTGGCTACGAAAGAACATGCCTAAAATCATTTTCACCCTATTACCACACTTAATGCAACCTCAAGAGAGAAATTTGTCAAATTCTAGGAAGTAAGTCTAAAAACCTTGTCACTCATCAAATGAAAAGAAAGGCTCAAATTTTTACACAAGGTTAAAATTTTGTTACTCCTCAATAATTACCCAACTTTGAACAGTTATCATGCAAGGATTTATATTTCAAAGATCAACTTATCAAGCAAAATAGCTCCTATCATCGGCTACTCTATCACACAGATTTTCATTCTCAATCAGCAAATATCTCAATTGTCAACCAACGATTTTCATTCAGGAAAAAACAAGTCATATTTTCAATACCAACATAATCAAAAGTAGTTCCGACAGCCCTATGTTCAAAAGCTCCTAAAACAATTCTCCAGACTATCCAATTCAGAACTAGTACCACAAATCAAGAGTTCAAAATACTAGTTTGAGTGAAAAGTCAGAGAGCAATTGTTCACATTGAAGCAAAAGAACAAGGATGGTGATGGTTCAGAAAAAACAAAAACGAAAAGCAAAAATCATAAAAACAAACAGTAAATAAATAAATAAAAACAAATGCAAACGTTTCCCTTTTCCGATCCTCATCCCCCCAAACTTGTTTCACTCGAAGGAGTGGACAAGTTTGCAAGTTAGATGGGAAAAGAGAAACGGTACCTCATTCCTCCTCCGGAGGATCCTGCATAACCACATCGAGGGATGGCCAGACGGGAAGTCTCTGACGACGGTCATGGCGCTCTTGCTGGTGGCGGAGGTAGACGGAGTCAGGTTGGGTGTTCAAAAGGAGACACTGCATCTGACTGTCGAGGTTGTTGAGCCTCGAGGTCACATGCTGGCAGAACTCGGCCTGCCTGGTGTGCTCCGTCGCATGCAAAGCAGCATGCTGCTGCATGAACTGGTAGATCGTCGCCATATCCATCCCGGAGGAAGAAGATCCTCCCACAAAGTGGCTGGACGAGGCTCCACCGATCCTGCCTGGAATCTCCTCTGCTCCCCCATCATGCTCCTCATCCTCGGCATCCTCTGCTGGGGGTTGTTGGTCCGGCCATTTATGCAATCTGTCAAGGAGTCTGGAGGTGCCGGGTCATCCACGGGATCCAACTATCAGCCTCATGTGGGTGGGTGTGCTCATCAACCAATTATCACGAAAGTGATAATCGGTGACACGCGTGCGGTAGTGGAAACTTGTCCCCGTTGGACATCCTCAAAGACCAGCCACCCTCTCGGGGTGAAAGCATCAGCATCTGACTCAGGTGCGAAGTGTTGAGGCCTCGGCTGCCCTCGAGTACCTCAATGTCGGCCAAGTCGATCCCCAGGTGCTCCGCAATCGGGGTAATCAATCTCCCGCTCCAAATGTTTCCCTTGGAGGCCTTGATCTGGTGCCTCCAGTGGTCCATGATCAGTGCTGTGAAGCTGGACTCCTCTCCTGTCAGCATGCAGTAGATGGCATAGAGCTCCCCCACTCTCACTTTGGCACTCTCATGTCGGCCGGTGATGGACACCCCCATGCACCGCTGAAGGTAACGAAACACGGGGTTGTCGATGGAAGACGCCTTCATGTTTCCTGAATCAAACTCTCTCACATCCCCTTTTGCCTTGGCTGCGATTTAGCTCCGAAACCCGGCCATGTCAAAATCTAGGGGAAGAAACCCGATGCCAGTTTTGGGGACGCCCAAATTTCCTCAAGCGTGTCCCTCGGCAGCTCATAGGGTTTGTTCAGAAGTTGGAAGGAAATGGTGGTTGGCTCTGACTCCGGCTGGACATCAAAGACTTGGAGCGATGCCAAAAACTCCAACACAAGCGATGGGTAGGTCGGCCACCGCTGGGTCATCCATGAGTCCCATTTGACTCTCTCCAACAGGGTCGCCACATCTCGTCTGATACCCAACATGTGCATCGTTTCTGTACACGGGTACAGAGTCTGGCGGACCGTGAACTCTTCACCAGAGAATTTCCGTAACCTCCTTTCGGCTGCCTTGTTGGCAAAAGTAGGGCGGAATGCCATTTTTTGTCTGCAAGGATAGAGGAAAAATTGTCAACAAATATTCAAAGTGCTTCACCAAAATTTCCAACTTCACCAAAAACAAGAATATGCAATTAGCCTCAAAATGAAACTACCGAAGCAAAATTGATTCAACATTCATGCAATTCACCCCAAAACCAATCATATTTCATCCAAAGTTGAAAGAATTTTTACCCAAAATAGCAGGACAAGAAAATCACCCCCCAATTGGAATTATCCTCAAACAAGCAAGAGTCAAATTCAATCGATTCCAATGCTAAAATCTCACCAAAAGCACGTATATCGACTAGAACAACTACCCATATCGAATAATCATGAAGAGTTGCAATGAAATTGACAAAAAAGCAAAAATTGAAACTAGGGCTCCAAGGTTCAATTTTCATCAAAATCATGCTCAAATCATTGAAAACACATGAAATAAACAAAGTGGAAGGGTCTAGGATACATACCGTTGATTGGAGCGGCGAATTTGGAGTGAAAAAACTCGAGGATGGGTGTTTGGGGAAGAAGGGTGTCGCGTGCATGTGTTTTGTGAGGAAGAAAAAATGAGGAGACTGGGTTTAAAAACCCGTCTGACGTGCCTCTGATACCCCGCATCGATCGACGAAGCTCAAAAGCTCGCGTCGATCGACGCTGGCTCTATGTCAATCGACGTGGGCCAAAACTTTGCATCGAACGATGTTAGTCCAGCGTCGATCGATGCAGAGCTGAACAGAGCACTGACTCGAAAAAGAGAAAAAAAATACAAAAATTGATTCAACGACCTATTGACTCAACTTGATCGAATTGAAATAACAGAAGTAAGAAAAGTAGTAAATTGTTGGGTTACCTCCCAACCAGTGCTTGGTTTAATGTTGCTAGCTTGACAATACCTGGACTTTCATGGGAGATTCAAGTAGTACTTCTCCACTGCTCCGACTTGGAGTGGGGTATAGTACGGTTTAAGGTTCAGCCCGTTCACCTTGAAGTTCTTCCCATCTTGGCCAGCCAGCTCGACTACATCGTTCAGAAATTGACAGATCACGGTGTATGGTCTAGCCCACTTTGACTGCAACTTACCTAGCATGAAGCGAAGACGAGATTTGAAAAGGAGGACTTTGTCACCTGAATGAAACACATGAGAGCGAATCCCTTTGTCGTGGAATCTCTTCGCTCGCTTCTTGTATATGACATTGTTTTCGTAGGCTTCATCCCAAAAGTCTTCCAATTCATTCAATGCCATGACGCGCTCTTCTGCAGCCGTCTTCCAATCCAGATTCAGCTCTTTCACTGCTCTCCAAGCCTTGTGCTCCAACTCAACAGGGAGGTGACATGACATTCCAAAGATGAGCTGATATGGAGATGTCCCGATGGGCGTTTTGTAGGCGGTGCGGTATGCCCAAAGTGCATTGTCAAGTATTGCTGCCCAATCTTTTCGCTGCTTCACCGTCTTCTCCAAGATTTGCTTGATTTCTCGGTTGGACAGCTCCGTCAGCCCATTTCCTTGAGGATGATATGGGGTGGTAACGCGGTGCTTGACTCCGTATCTAGCAAGAAGAGAAACAAGCCATTTGTTACAGAAGTGTGATCCCCCATCGCTTACCAAGGCTCTTGGCGTTCCAAATCTTGTCATGAGCTTCTGAAGGAACTTGATGATGACTTTGGAGTCGTTGGTGACTGTTGGCACGGCTTCAACCCATCGCGACATGTAGTCCACCGCCAGTAGAATGTATGAGAACCCTTGGGATGGCGGAAAAGGACCCATGAAGTCGATCCCCCATACATCAAAATTTTCAACTTCAATCACCGGGATCTGTGGCATCTCATCCTCCACGAAATGTTGTCGGTCCTCTGGCAACGATCAAAACTCGTAATCCACCCATGACAGATCTCGTGGATGGAAGGCCAATAGAATCCGCTAGTAAGGATTTTGAATGCTGTCCGGTTGGCTGAATGATGACTGCCGCTAGGAGATGAATGGCATGCCTCAAAGATTTGTTGCCACTCAGATTGAGGCACACAACGACGAATGACGCCGTCAGTGCATCTACGCCACAGGTAGGGATCCTCCCAATAGTAGAATTTGACGTCATGCATAAACTTCTTCTTTGCATATGGGGAAGAATCCGGTGGAAGAACGCTGGCCACAAGTAATTGACAAAATCTGCATACCATGGTGTTTTTGACTCGTACGTCTCCCTCAAATCCTTAATAGCGTAGATCTGTTCGTCGGGGAATGTCTCTCGAATCCTCATCAGCAGATCATCCCCTTCGACTGATGGATCTATTCGTGACAAATGGTCTGCAATCACATTTTCGCTCCCTTTTCTGTCTTTGATCTCCAAATCAAACTCTTGTAGCAAGAGTATCTACTGGATCAATCTGGGCTTGACATCTTGCTTCGCGAACAAGTATTTGATGGCTGCATGGTCGGTGTAGACAATCGTCTTCGAACCTATCAGATTGGACCAAAATTTGTCAAATGCATACACGACTGCAAGCATTTCCTTTTCTGTGGTGGTGTAATTGCACTGGGCCGGATTCATGCTTTTGCTGGCGTAGTGAATCACATGAAATAGCCTTCATTTAAGTTGCCCCAAAGCTGCCCCAACTGCATAGTCGCTGGCGTCGCACATCAGAATGAACGACTCGCTCCAATCTGGAGAAGTCAACACGGAGCTGTCACTAGCACCTCCTTCAGCTTTTCAAAGGCCTACAGGCAGTCGTCGTCGAAGACAAATGACACATCCTTCTCCAACAAGTTGCACAAAGGCCGTGATATCTTTGAGAAGTCTTTGATGAATCTTCTGTAGAATCCGGCATGACCAAGAAAACTTCTGACTGCTTTGACACTTATTGGTGGCGGCATCTTTTCGATGGCTGTCACTTTGGCTCGATCCACTTCTAGTCCTTCAGCTGATACTCGATGTCCCAGCACAATTCCTTCTTGCTCCATGAAGTGGCATTTCTCCCAATTGAGACATAGATTTGTCTTGATACATCTCTCAAGTACGGTAGCCAGATTCTGCTAACAAATGTCAAATGAGCTACCAAAAACTGAGAAATCATCCATGAATACCTCCATGATTTGTTCGATCAAGTCGTGGAAGATTGCCATCATGCATCTTTGAAATGTCGTCGGTCGTTGCGCAATCCAAATGGCATCCGTCGGTAGGCAAACACTCCGTAAGGACAGGTGAAGGCTGTCTTGTACTGATCTTCTGGTGCCACAACTATCTGGTTATACCCTGAGTAACCATCAAGAAAACAATAGAATGGGTAACCGGATAATCTATCAAGCATTTGATCAATGAAAGGAAGAGGAAAGTGATCCTTGCACGTGGCGGTGATCAAGGCTCGATAGTCAATGCAGAATCGCCATCCCGTGACTGGTCTTGTTGCCACTTCCTCTCCATCATCATTCTTTACTATCTGCATCCCCCCTTTCTTGGCTACTACTTGTGTAGGGCTCACCCATTTGCTGTCGGAAATTGGATATATCATGCCATGGTCTAGGAGTTTGAGAACCTCCTTCTTTACGGCTTCTTGCATGATGGGGTTCAGTCGTCGCCGTGCTTGTCTCTTTAGTGTGGCATCCTCTTCAAGGATGATTTTGTGCATGCAAAGTGAAGGACTGATTCCCTTGATATCTCCCAAAGTCCATCCAATGGCGGACTAGTATTTCCGTAGAACTCGAAGTAATTTATCCAACTCTCCCTGTGTAAGATAGGCAGAGACAATAACAGGGTAAGTGTCATTAGAACCTAGAAAAACATACCTGAGGTGCGCCGGAAGCGTCTTGAGTTCCAGAGTCAGCGGAATAGAGTTGGATGGCTGCTATCCCAGATCTTGGGCGTCGATCGACGTGCATGGAGCGTCGATCGATGTGGTTGAAACTGCGGCAATCCCTTTTCACGTCGCGCTTTCTCTGTCGTTGGAAACTCTAACTCTGAATTCTTTTGGGCATCGATCGACGTGAATTTTGCGTTGATCGACATAGGATTTGAGGTGGAGTCGATCGACAAAATTCCAGCATCGATCGACGTGGTCTTTCTCCCATGTTTTCCTAGTTTGTTCTGGCTGTACCGACATGGCAGTCGTTCTCTCTTGTTTTCCTGTTCCCAAGTTATCTCCTCAAGCACATCCAGCTCTATGACCAGATCCAAAATCTCCTCGCCTGCTTTTTCTAGATTTGTCGATGAGAACAGCGAGTGTTGTAGGCAGTTTTCCAGAAATTCCGGCTCACTTTTGAGAGAAGAGAAGGGAGAAGACATCACCAGGTTGAAGCAGTTGATCATGTGGAATTCTTCCTGGTTGCTCCCTTCGTTTTGCTTCTGCATGGCCTTATAGATTGAGAATGTGACTGACTCATTGTTCACCCGAAATGTCAGTTTGCCGTCTCGAATGTCGATCAATGCCCCTCCGGTCTTCAAGAATGGTCTTCCAAGGATCAGAGGAATATTCTGATCTTCTTCCATATCGAGCACCACGAAATTAGCTGGAATGATGAAATCCTTTACCTTCACCGGCACATCTTTCACAATGCCTTTTGGGTAGGACACCAAACGATTGGCCATCTGGAGTGATATGGTGGTTAGCTTGATATTCCCGATCTCCAACCGCTTGAAGATAGACAGCGGCATCAAATTGATTGATGCTCCAGAATCACAGAGGTCTTTCCCGAAAGTCTCCCCTCCAATTATGCAAGAAATCGTAAAGGAGCTCGGATCCTCTCTTTTAATTGGCATCTTCTTTTGAATTATGGCGCTGCATTCCTCGAAGAGATTGACTGTCTCGTGCTCCGTGAAGGGTCTTTTTGGGCTACAATATCTTTCAGGAACTTAATGTATCCGGGCATCTCTCGCAGGGTTTCAACCAATGGAATGTTGATGTGCACCTTCTTCATGTTCTCTAAGAAGCGTGCATATCTCTCGTTCATCTTTGTCTTGGCGAATCGCTGCAGAAATGGCAGAGGGGGTCGTTTTGGAGGCAACTTGGGCGCTGGCATCGATCGTCGTGGATCAGCGTCGATCGACGGACCCTTTTGAGCTGCATCGATCGACGTAGATCCCGCGTCGATCGACGGGGTTGCATCTACAATGGCTCCTTCGTCCTGTTCGACTTCTTCGTCCTCCCGGGTGTCTTCCCCTGCCTGCTTTGGCCCTTCATACGATTTTCCCCCTCTCAGAGTTATGGCATTCACTTGGTTCCTCTGATTCTGATTCTTGGGGTTGACCTGAGTGTTTCTCGGGAGTTGTCCCGGCTTGTGTTGAGTTCCGAGGGCATCGACAATTTCGCTGACCTGGTTTTCTATAATCTGCACATGCTTCTGCACCTGATCCACTTTAGTGTTCACGCCTGTGATTTCCTGCTCCAGTTTGGCTACCTTATCAGTGGACCCTTGCATGAATTTAGCCAAAATCTCATCGAGATTTGGCTTCTTCTTCTCCACCACTGCCCCATCTTGCACTGCAAATCCAGGTGGTGGTTGTTCCATGGCTTGAGGGTTTGCGTCGCGTGATTTTGGTGTAGGGCTGGTTGTGCTATTGATTGTGTTGTTGATATCCTTCGCGGTAGTTGTTTTGATAACCACCTCTTTGGATGAAGTTTACATCGGCACAATCCCCCTCTGGTGGAGCTTGTACTGGCTCAACTGCAGCAACCGTTTTCTCCTACTTCAGTGCAGCGAACTCTTCCTTTAGCTTTTTCAGCTCGGTTGCCAAATCAGGCTGTTCGGCAACTTTCTCCACCACTTTCTCGACCGCTTTCACAGGCCGATGTCGGCTTGAGGACCACCGTTGAGTGTTGTTAGCCATCTTTTGGAAGAATTCCATGGCTCTCTTTTCGCTTTTCGTCATGATGGTGTCTCCCAATGTGGTGTCCACCAACTCAATGGTTTTCTCATTGAGTCCCTCGTAGAATGCTTCAGCCTGTTCTCCTGGCGGAAAGCCATGTCCTGGGCAAGATCTCAGTAGCTCCTTGAATCGCTCCCATGCCTCGTTGAAGCTCTCATCAGGTCTTTGAGCGAATCTGATGATTTTCTTCCTTCTTTGTCTGATGACGTTTGGAGGGAAGAAATTTTCCAGGAATTCATTCCTTAGCTCCGTCCATGTACTGATGTTCCCTTTATCGAGTGCAGTAAACCAGGATTGTGCCTTATCCCTCAGAGAGAATGCGAACAGACGCATTCGAATAGCACTTTTACTGACTCCTCCGATCTTAACAGTGTTGCAGAGCATAAGAAACTTATCGAGATGTGCATAAGGATCTTCAGTAGCTCTTCCTCCGAATTGATTCTGCTGCACCATCTGCACCAATCCGGTTTTCAGCTCAAAGTTGTTGGCGTTTATGCCAACTCTAAAGTCTGTCTCCTTGAATCGTGGTTTGCACCGGTTCTGCATAGCGTCCTCTTCTTCCTCGTCATCAGATTCATCCAGCTGATCCTGGTCATCATCTTCTCTATCATCAGGATTGTCTTCGAACAGTGGACGGCGGCGAGGCCGTCGATTATCCCTGTCGAGGTTCAGCTATAGGAGTTTGGCTCTCATCTCTTGGACTTCGTGGAGAAGCACAACTTGTTCCTCTATAGTCAGCATTGGTGGAGGTGGTTAATCAATTGGCGGTGGCACGTTTGGCTGCGGCACATGGTCCGGCAGCGGTACGTTGTCTGCCATTGTTTGATCGGACGAACTTTCTTGGGCACGCTTATCTCTTCGGATCTTTCTATACGTAGCTTCGATATCCGGGTGATAATAGAGCGGGTCCTTTCCTTTAGCTCTCGTACTCATGCACTACCTGTACAGCAAAGGAGGTAGTGAGGTAAACGGAAATTAAACAGAAACAACTGAATAATAAAAAGACTAGAATTCTGAAAACACAACTGCGTCGATCGACGGCGAATGGGCGTCGATCGACATGGACACGAAAACTGCGTCGATCGATGACGATTGAGCGTCAATCGACGTAAACAACGAAACTTCATGAAATTCAAATACGGGTACGAAAATTACAACCTAAATCAGTATTTCAATCACAGAATTAATAGTAAGATTATTTATATTCTATCCCCGACAACGGCGCCAAAATTTGATCACTAAAATTATTTAACTAGTGACATAGCAAAGCTAATAATATAGTGACAAATAAAATTATCGAAGACCAGGGGAAAGAAGTAACGAAAAACCTTAAGTACTAAATCATAAGTTCTCAAAATACTGGTTACGAAAAATCAAATTTTGGGTTTTGTTTATTTCAAAAATTTAATGCTTGCAAATTAAAATCAAACAAAAAAAAAATAAATACTTTTGATGAAACGATTATGAGAAGTACAGATTCCAGGGATATCTACCTATCAAGTATGACATGTATGAGTAAATTGATTAATTCCCAGTTTAATTCCTCTTCGTAGTGAAACTTTAGAAAAAGTATTATGAACTTCCTTGTTGGACAATTCATAACGTAGATTAATTAATTACCTATCTCCGCTCGGTCTCAGGATGAATTAATTAACTCCATAATTCTACGGATCTATTCCTATAATTTATCTCCTTCAATTACGACAAGAAATAAAATTATATTGTGAAAAACTCTTTCCATTGAAAACCATTACAGTTACGTCTCAAGTTCTTAACTAATTAATCCTAAGATGTGGCCAACAAACTCAAGATTAGGAATAAGCACAGATTTCACAAACTACGAAGGGAAAGGGAAAGTAATTCAATTAATCAAACATGCATACATTGATAATTCGAAACCCTAGAATCTGAAGAGAGATTTAGCTACACATATTCATGAATAAAATCATAGAGATGAAGAAATACATGAATTGCATAAAGATTTGGGTGTAGATGTCTTCCCACAAAAACCTATATTCAAACATAAACCTAAAAAGCTCTTGGAAATCTTCTAAAACCTTCAACTCTGAAATCTCTTAATTGCTATATTGATTTCCCACACTTAATTTCGAATTTTACATGGCTTTTTATACTAGTGAAATATGTATCAAACAATATCTAGGATTAGATATGTCTCTATCTTCAAATCAGGATCAGATTAGGAAAACCCGTTGCCGCGTCGATCGATGGAGGGATCCCATTGATCGACGGCCTAGAGGAACCAACGTCTATCTACAGAAATTGGGCGTCGATCGACGGCCTTGAAAAACACTTCGTCGATCGTCTTCAACCTCTTCTTCGATCGTCGTCCATTGAATTGCCCTCGTCGATCGACGTGCCCTTGGCATCGATCGACGTGGCCCTGGAACCTCGAGCAATTCATGTTTCTTCCCATTTTTCCGACTAAAACCTGCATAATTCATCAATCACAACATTACAAGCACAAAAGCCAATTCATGCACCAAAAATACGCATAAAACAATCTGAACATCACTCAATTAGCCAAAGAACAACTAGATAAGTTGGTAAAAATACTAACTTATCACATACCCCACGCAGATTAGAGCTATCCAGGGGATAGAGCATCCGTGAACGCCAAAGGAAGTGCAGAAACTCACCGGGCGCCTTGCCGCCCTTAGCCTCTTCATATCACGATATTCAGAATGGACCCACCCGTCCTTCAGCACACTGTGAAAAGGGAAATGTTTCGAATGGACCGATGAATGCACGAAAGTGCTGGAAGATCTTAAAGCTTACCTTGCCAGCCCGCCACTACTCTCCAAACCCATAGACGGCGAGGCACTATTACTCTATCTATTTGTCTCCGACCACGCAGTCGGAGCAGTTTTAATTTGAGAGGCTGAAGGCAAACAACACCCAATGCACTACGCCAGCAAATCCTTGTTGGACACTGAGACCCGATATACAGCACTGGAAAAGCTCACACTAGAACTCGTAAACACCGCCCACAAGCTGCGCCCCTACTTTGAGGCGCATTCTATCAAGGTGATCACTGCGTATCCTATAGGCGCCGTACTCTCAAAACTAGATCTGTCGGGCAGACTGCTCAAATGGGCCGTAGAAGTGGGCAGTTACGGAATTCAGTACGAGCCATGAACCGCCATCAAGTCGCAAGTGTTGGCCGAATTCATCGCTGACTTCTCCACTAACCTGCAGCTCGAGGCAGAGAATGAGGTCGCCAGCATGACAAGAGCCGAAGATGACACTGGACTATGGTAACTAAGGATTGACGATGCAAGTAACATTCATGGCAACGGAGCCAGGATAGTATTGATAGACCCTTATGGGGAGAACTATGAATGAGCCATCCGGCTAGACTTCGCCGCAACAAAAAACGAGGCTGAATATGAGGCACTCGTCCAAGGAATCCAACTAGCCTTAGAACTCGGGGCTCGCAAAGTGCGCATGGAAAGCGACTCCTAACTAGTTGTCAACCAACTAAACGGCACCTACGCCATAAAAGAAGAACGATTGAAGCTATATCACTCCATGATCGAGGGGCTACAGAGCAAAATGGATGAATGGGACCTCCGCCATGTTCCCTGAGAATCAAATGCCCGAGCAGCCGCCCTAGCCACCACCACCTCCTCTAAAAAAAAACAACCAATTCCCGAAGTATGGTTGTTTTCACCATCTTTTGCCACCCAGGGTCATATCGCTCCTGTCAAGCACGACAAAGGCGATTGGAGAGACCCTATAATCCGACATTTAACTGGGGGCCTACCCCCGATGATAAGAACGAGGCAACCAAAGTTGAGAGAATGGCCACCCGATTCACCTTGATCAACAAAAAGTTGTATCGACGATCGTTTAGAAGACCTCTCCTCTGGTGCATCGCCTCCCTTGAAATCAAATTGGTACTCTCGGAAATACATGAAGGCAATTGCGGCAACCACACCAGAGCTCGGTCACTATCTCATAAGATAATCACGGCCGGATTCTACTGGCCGACTCTAAAGAAAGACGCTGCTGACTACGTTAAATGATACGATAGTTGCCAATGCTTTGAAGCATCAATCCATAGAAGCGATGAACCACTCCACGCGTCAATCACCCCGTGGCCATTCATGGTGTGGGGAATGGACCTAGTGGGTCCTATCCCCAAAGGTACAAGACAAAAAGACCACATACTCATGGTAACGGACTACTTCACCAAATGGGTGGAAGGCGAAGCATTGGGAAGAACCCGGGACTTGGAGGTCATCAAGTTCCTATGGAAGCATGTGTTATGTCATTTTGGAATTCCGAAAGAGATACGCACCAATAACGGCCGGCAGTTTGCCTGTGACAGAATGCAAACTTTCTGCGACACTTATGGGATAAAGCTGACATTCTTGACACCGCGTTGCCCCGAAGAAAATGGATTAGTAGAGTCAACGAACAAGACCGTCATCACATCCCTAAAAAAGAAGTTGAACCCACACGGCTCTAGGTGGGTAGAGGAACTCCCAGTGATACTATGGTCTTATCGAACTACCCCCAGAACTGCTATCGGCACAACCCCTTTCTCGTTAGCATATGGATTTGAAGCAGTAGCACCCATGGAAATTCTTGCCCACAGCCTAAGGGTAGAGTACTCGGACGAACAGACCAACTCCGAACACCTTCGAGTCGACCTAGAACTCATAGATGAAGTCAGGGGCGACGCCGCTACCAAAACCTCCCAGCGACGACGCCAAGTCGAAAGATTCTACAACAAGAAGTTGAAGCTCAGAAGCTTCCAAGAAGAGGATTTAGTCCTAAGAAGGGTATTCCAAAACATAAAAGAATCTGGCGCGGGAAAGCTGGGCCCTAACTAGGAAGGCCCTTACAAAGTTACCAAAATAATAGGACATGGAGCCTATCTACTCGAAACAATAGAAGGAAGGGAAATACAAAATGGGTGGAACATAAAACATCTAAAGAAGTACTATCCATAGTACACATATACGCTTATCTTACTCCATCCTTTTATATTCTTCCAATTATTATTTTATCATCACGAACATTACTAACTTGAGCGTCGGAGGGGCGATGCTATAACATCGCCCACCCTCACCTCGACATGCTCAATGTGCAGCTTAAGTACAAAGCTCGGTACCGACACTATTTCTCGGTTAAATATTGAGCCCCATAAGCCATCGATACCGAACGAAATCATGGAGTCGTCTAAAGACACGAGCAATTCCAGTTAGACCACTAACGAGAGCACATAGTGGAACTACATCAAAGCATACAGAATAAATGAATAGGCTGGATAGACATATCGAAGCAAAAGTGGAGAAATTATCTAAAATACGAATCATGCGACATAACAAATTATTGAAAAATGTCAAAGTACGAAAGTAGTAATTTTTTACAAAGAGAATTACAAAGCAGAATTCCACAAGCAAGCTTCTAAGATAGAGCCTCTTTGTCTGTTTTCTTCCCGATCCCCTCGTCGGCTTCATCATTCAGAAAGGCCTCCGCCTACTTCTCCTCCCGGCCCTTTTTAGCTTCGCTTTCCTTCACTAGCTCGGTCTCGACCACAGGAACCTCGCCACCGACCTCCTCAGTGACAATCGGTGATGGATTCGGGGGGTGAGTGATGTTGTCAAGATCAAACCCTAGGCACCGCCGTCCGACCAAGGTGCATATGGAGCTGGTAACCATGTTCACCAATAGGTTGAACGTGGGCTTGAATGAAGGGTTCGCCACGACCAATTGAAGGTCGACCCCATCGCCCCTCTTCAAAGGCTTCAACCTCGGCCTCATGCTTTTGTTGGTCGCTCAGCCTCTCCTCCTGGACCTTCCGGAACCTCGCCTTTTAGGACTTGAGCTCCATGTCCTTCTTGGCATTTGTGGCCTCAAACTCGTCCATGGCTTTCTTAAGTTCGTCTTCGAGCACCTTGCTCCGAAGCGTCAGGTTGGACCTCTCCTTCTTCATCTCCTCATACTTACTGCGGAGAGAAGCCGCCTCCAGCTTTAAGTCCTTGAGGTCGGCCGAAACCAAGGCATACTTATCGGCCAGATTGGCCCTCTTCTTGCGCTCGGCGGCAAGCTCCCTTTGAAACTGGCTTGCACCCTCACTCGCCGAATCCAAGGACCTGATCAGCCCCTCGGTGTAGACGGCAAACTTTTGGGTCGTCTGTGACAAAAGGATTAGCTCAGACAAGAACCGAAAGACAAACTTGAGAAAATCCCTAACCTTATGAAGAACCAGCTCCATAGTGAAGGCCTCTCGAGCATAAGCGCTGTCAAAGTCCTCGGCTCTGATCTCACTATCCAATATCCTCTTAACTCGGATAGCGTAGGCCGTGGAAGAGGAGGCAATATCGGTCGGCCCCGAGCCGCTGAGTACAAGATCAAGCTGTCTGGACGACCTAATTGACTCCGACCTAGCCCTAGAGTCCATGCTTGTCTCGTGGACCTTCTTCTTACGCCTCTCATCTCGATCCCTCCTCTTCAGAGGCGAAGGGTGGCGCGGATGAGAAGGAGGCGTCGGGGTCGGACCGGTGGTGCTACCGCCAATAGCCTTCGGTGAGACCCCAAAGCCCGTGAACCACCGACTTGCGAAGGTTCGGTCCTGGCCTTCTTCTTGGGGGGTTGATCCTCAACCGTTCCAGACAAAGTCGCCTCCCGTGGGTGCTTACGTCATATCATCGCAACCAACAAATCCTGTAGACTCAACCCAGCTATGTCTGCTGGCAAGGACTCCTTTTTACCGTTGGAATCAACCCAGTGATCGGCGCCGATGCTCCTCTTTCCACGAACCAAGTTGAACTTCCGGTTCTTTCGAGAGTAAGAAATATCTATCCTCGAGTCCTCCTTGGTAGTGAGGACTGTCTGTCTATACCCTGCAAAGAAATAAGTACTAGGTCAGTGAAGGATCAAAACCAAATGATCGGCTCACTTGAATCAAGAATCGCACTTATGGGCACTCCCCCCTCAGCCAAGGGTCAGTATGGCTCATCTGCAGCCACACCCACTGGTTCTTCCACCTCGAAGTGTTTTGAGCACATTTAGAAAAATAATAATATCCAGACGAGTACCGGCCCAGCTGGTACAAGTAATGCCACTCTCGGAGGGTAGGATAGCCGAGACACATATCATAAAATACAAGCAAAGTCCCGATCATGTGACACCACGCGATCGGCGCAATCTGGAAGGGTGCCAAACCATACGATTGGAGAACAGCTCGAAAAAAAGGCTTGAACAGGCACCCCAATTCCATACTTAACCACCGGGAGGAAGAAAGCAACAACATCGAGTCGGGGGGACGATCACACCTCTCATCATGTTTCGGAAGACTGTACACCATTTTATGGCATGCAACACACATCGAGCACCTTTTCACATCATCCTCGGTGGCGAGGGACACCACCATCCGAACCAGATTATCGGGGATGATCTAGTACTTCTTGACACAAGGGGCTCGAAAGAATCCTCACTCCCTTCATCCGCATCGTTAATCGAATCTTCACGATCCTCCGCATCAGAAATCTCCTCGGGTTTGAGATCCTTAACAAGGGGCTCGCGCACGAACCGACCTGTAGGGTTCGAATTTACAATAGACAATGCGAATTGCCACTTTAATTAACTTGCCAAGGATCGTTCTTAGGATATCGAAAATAAATATAATTAAATAAATCAAGCAAACGAAGGCATGCTCCTACAAACTTAATTACAATAGATGGATTTTGGAATACCTCAACTCCTGTTGATTGAATACGGCGGTAGATCGTTGATGGTGTTCCTACAGATCTGATCTTCTGATCTGTTCCCTTGCTCAATCCGGAAATCTGGTGAGGATACGCTACCAGATCTACAGCCGCCCACCCTCTCTCAATCTCTCTAGGGTTTCTGATTTGAAACTTCAAAACTTATGTAGGGAAATGAGAGATTTATCTATTTATACAGATCTGGAAAATGGGCTATTAGGGTTTAATAAACCCTAATGGGCTCTGAGCAATGTTGGACCAGACTAGGGATCAAATGCAAATAAAAGTGGGCCTCCTATTAATTAATTCCATGTTCAACCCAGAACATAATGAATTAATAAACATTAATTCATACCACCAGAGAATTAATGCTGACCTACCCCTTTATTACCACATTATTAAGAACGGGTTGCATTGACTTGGTTAATCCCCATATTTAAGGTTTCAGGCATTCATTAATTAATTCACCGTATGGAAATTAGATGCAATTAATGAATCTCTTATTATTCCTGAGTAGTACCACTCAACCCTTATCGCTTATGCTTGAATCAATGATTTAGCCTGCAGAACTTAGCATAAGAACCTCGTGAGCTTCCCAGGGAATGTCACCATCCTGAAACGAATATGGTTATCTAAATCTGGCCTAAGGAAACCCCACACAAACTTCCATCACCCAAGATGCAGATATATGAGTACATGTAAGACTCTCCACCATAGCAAGTAGAAGTGACAGTCAACCCATGTGTGCCCCTCAGCTTTCAATAGACTTTAGATCCGACCAAGTTACCGAGATCTTTACTCATTCATATGTCAAGTAGAATGGTTCATCTCACAGGTTATCCTATCAATACATTGAGATGTACCGGTCACACAAAGGAGTCAAGATAAACCACTTATGGACTTGTGCGCCGCAGCCTAAATTGACAGTCAAACCAGTAACTGTCTCAGCTGTGATAACTGTTTATATCTCGCTAGGTCGAACAATCTATACGATCTTCTGTGATCTCTTACACATCGTATGATCTCCCTATCGATGAGATAACTGGATGTGTTTGTTCGCATCGTATGAGTGTTAATTCAGACAGGAGTTGTTTATTGTAAGTCATTAATGATTACCAGTATATCAAACACAATGTTTCCCAATATATCAATCATAATGCTTTTATGTATACAATTCCAACAATATCCAACTTATACTCAAAGCATTAAACCATTACATTCCAGAGTATAACATGTGTCTATTCTAATCTAGCTATTACATTTTGTCACCAGGTGGCCGACATCTACCTCAGTCCTAGGCTACAAACATGTCGTATGCCTTCTGTGGTAAGCCCCTTGTAAATATACGTGTCTATCTTCTCTATTAGCACATCGCACCTTGCTACGATTTCTCGTATGATGTGGTACTTTCTCTCTATGTGCTTTGACGCCTTGTGAGTTCTTGGTTCCTTAGAGTTTGCTACTTCACCACCATTATCACAATATACCGTGATAGTCTTGGGCAAACTCAGAGACTTCCCACTGCCGAAGCATATGGTACGTTAGCCATCTCATCCTTCTCCTCTTCTGTTGCAGGACATTGTGCCTTAGGCAGAGGAACACCATGTCTGAAAGGTAGCAATCCTTTCTTGGCATTTTGCATGCTAAAACGAGCAATCATAGTATCAATACAAGCGGCCTGAGACAAGCTTAACATCCTCTTCATGCAATCACACAAGACTTTAATCCCAAGGATGTATCCAGCGTCTCCTAGGTCCTTCATTTGAAACTGTTCGGATAACCATCTCTTTATGTCTGACAACACCTTCACATCGTTGCCGAATAGAAGAATGTCATCTACATAAAGTGCAAGGAATACCACGCTTCCGCTGACGCATAATCGGTACACACAACTTTTGGTTTTACACTGTGAAAATCCATAGGATTTAATCACATCATCAAAACGTTTGTTCCATGACCGTGCAGCTTGTTTAAGTCCATACAAGGACTTCCTTAGCTTCCAAACAAGATGCTCTTCACCATCCTTCACATAACCCTGTGGCTGCTGCATATAGATGTCACGACCTTCCTCAAGGTACCCGTTTAAAAATGCGGTTTTGACATCCATCTGCCAGATCTCTAGGTCCATATGTGCTGCTACGGATAGAAGAATTCGAATAGATCTGAGCATGGCTACCAGTGAAGGTCTCCTCATAGTCAATGCCCTCCTTTTGACTATAACCCTTATCCACCAACCTGGCTTTAAAAGTCGTTGTTTCTCCGTTCGAACCTTTCTTCCGTTTGTATACCCATTTGCAACCTATGGCCCGAAAACCATCTGGTAGCGCAGACTTCTGGTATACATCCATAGCGGTAATTGATTCAATTTCTGAATCCATAGCTTTATGCCATTTTTCCGCATCTTTGTCATTTACTGCTTCGTCGTATGTCCATTGGTCGGTATCATCTAGTCCGTCTTCTGGGATCAAGTCCAAAGACTCTCCCACGAACATATACCGCTCGGGTTGGTGAGGTACCCTCCCACTACGATGGAGCACTGGTACTGCGTCAACAGTTGGTGCAGTTACTTGTGGCTCAATGCCTTGCACTGGCGACCGTGCAGTTGGTTCCATACCTTTGAGAGGTACACTCAATCTGCCACGGGGGTTTTCCCAATGGAAGCGCATCATCCTCTCTAATTTCTTGGAGTATGATATCACTTTTGGATTTGTGGTTTTTCACAAACTCGTCCTCTAGGAATCTCACGTTGGTGCTAACAGCGATCTTCTGATACTCAGGACAGTAGAAATAACCACCTTTCATTTGTTTGGGATATCCCACGAACAACATTAGCTTGGACCTACCTTCTAACTTATCAGGTTCCTTTGGCAAAACATATGCCGGACAACCCCACACTCTTATCTTTGACGCACTAGGCTTTCGCCCATGCTAAAGTTCTGAGGGTGTTTTAGGAACTGACTTAGAAGGTACCAGGTTCAGTAGGTACGCCGCTGTTAGTAACGCGTGGCCCCAAAATGAAACAGGCAAGTTCGCATAACTCATCATGGATTTAATCATTTCAAGAAGAGTCCTATTTCTTCTTTCCGCCACACCATTCTGCTGAGGAGTGCCCGGTGCGGTCCATTGGGATGTAATCCCATGCTCTGACAAAAACTGTAAGAACTTGTCACTGAAATACTCACCACCACGATCATATCGTAATGACTTAATGGCCTTGTTTAACTTCTTCTCTACTTCCGCCTTGAATTTCATAAATTTCTCAAAGCATTCAGACTTATAGTGAAGTAAGTAAACATACCCATATCTCGAGTAATCATCAATAAAAGTGACGAAATACTTAAATCCTCCACGAGCTTGCATAGACATCGGTCCACATAAATCAGAGTGGATCAATTCCAACACATCACTTGCTCGAGACTGACTTGCTTTGAAAGGCATGGTCGTCATCTTTCCTTCTATACAAGATTCACAAACTCGATGCCTGGATTGAATCCAACGTTTCATCATCCACAAGTCTCTTAATCCTCTTTAGATAGATGTGACCTAGTCTCAGATGCCATAGATATGTAAGATCCTCATCAGAAGATGAAAACTTTCTCTTCTTGTGATTCAATGAGTTATATGCAGCATTCATGAAAGATTCATGCAAACAAGTTATGATATAAAGAGAGTCTTCCTATATCCCACGATAGATAACACCGTTATTGTCATTGATAGTAACATGACTATAAAAAATAACTGAAAATCTATCATTTATTGAACGGGAAATAGAAATAAGATTCAGCCAAAAATCCGGCACATACAAAACGTCTCTTAAAATCAAAACATTATCTTGAAAGCATAATGTAACATCTCCAACTTCTACTGCACACACACGAGCAGCATTACCCATGGAGATCGTCACCTCTTCATCATTCAGTTGCCTTGTCGGCCTGAATCCCTGCAAAGTGTAACAAACATGATCAGTAGCTCCAGTATCCACTACCCACGAAAGGGGTAGAAACAGATGCTAAACATGTTTCCGTTACAAATGCTAATGACTTACCTTGTCCAACCCGCTTGGTCAGACAATCCTTCTTCTAGTGACCAGTTTTGCCACAACGGAAACACTTGCCCTTCTTCCCCGATTTCAAAGTCTTCTTTTTCCCAGAGCTTTTGCTTTCAGAGGCTGTCTTCTTGAATTTCTTTCCAATCACCCATTTAGCACCTTTCGATGAAGCTGGGCGACTACTGGATGAAACCAAGACTACCTTTTCAGGTTGCATGACTGATTCAGCTGCCATGAGGTCACTAAGTAACTCATTAAGAGTGTACTCCTTTTTACTCATGACAACATTCAGTCTAAAGTTCTTAAAAGACTTTGGAAGTGAGTTGAGTATGATATCGACCTGGGCTTCCCCGTCAATACCACGTACATGCAACGTCAGTTCATCCATGAGGTGAGTCATGGAAACAACGTGCTCCCTCACTGAGCTACCATCAATCATTTTACAACTCACGATTTCTCTCATGAGCTTAAATCTGACAGCTCTATCCAATTCCCCATAAATAACTGTGAGACTATCCATAATCTCAGCTGCTTTGTCATAGTGCTGATGTTGTAGCTGGAGCACCTTAGACATAGTGGTCATCATGTAGCACTTGACTACATTATTAGACTTGACCCACTTGTCATAGAGGTTTCGCTCCACATTAGTTGACTCAGCAGTGGGGACAGCTGGACACGGAGTGTTAAGAACATATTGATGTTCCTCTGCAACTAGGATATAATCCAAATTGCGCTTCCATTCCAGGAAATTCATGATTTTGCGCCAAGATATTGATGACATTATTCATAGACATATCTAAAATCAATAATTGATTAAAGTAAGAACATACATGCAGAACATTGAAACAAATATGCATTGTAACCTTTTGATAAACCAATACAATTGTTTCCCCCAATTGCCTAGGTGCATCTACTGCAAGCTCCTTTCGAAGACGTTTACAGCAGACCATCTAACCAGACTGCTCTTTGAAGTTCCAGTCTTTAATTTCAATCCATGCCAGGTATTCGCCGACAAATGAAATTAATAATTGTAGATAAAACTAAGACCATGTTCAACCTATCTGAGCAGGGACATCATTCATGAGTTAGTACTCAGGCAACATCTAAGCATTTGACAACAATTTTAACTCCGAAAGTTAAAAGGACAATTTGTCATACGTACTAGACCCATGACGCATGCCTCTTACAACCTTTATTTTCTCATTTTAAACAATCCTAGAGAACTTATGAACAAATAAAGTAAGCAGGCTACGGTCATGTAGACGTCTACTCACTTCACTGTCCACTTCTCACATGTTTAAATGTTTTATTTAGAAATCTCATCTATTAGAACTTATGAACAAATAAAGCAAGCAGGCTACGCTCGTGTAGATGTCTACTCGCTTCACTGCCCACTTCTAATAAGAGACCGCATTGTGGAGGTCTTGTTGATTTTAATTAAAAAATCTTGCTTAGTCTATTTTCTTTCAAAATGTTCTTATGCGCACATATTATTTTATGATCCATAAATTATGTCACATCTAAAATTCCATCATATTTCCCAACATGATTCCGAAATTTATAGACATTATTTAATTCATAAAATAAATCACATAAAACATGCTTTGAACAGTAAATAATAAAGCAGTAACATGCTTCCCTATTATCTACAACATGCTTTAAAAATAAATAAAAAAGCAGTAGCATGCTTTCCTATTATTTACTAGTGCACACATAACAAATCACATCATACGAGAATATAATAAATAAAATAAAAATTCTCGCGGCCCCTTGATGCAATTACATGGGAAATAAAAAATTAAACCTATCTATTACAAGGCTTTAATTTGATAAAGATCTTCAAACTGGACTCCCACTCTTTAAATTGAAATATGTAATCTTGGGCTTGAAAAATACTGCAATTTGGGCCAGAAATAAATGTTTCAGGCCCATTAGGTTTTAAAACCCTAATTACAGCAGAAACCCTAGTTTCAGCAAATCGGGCCGCCGCCGGGCCCGTGCCTAGCCCATGCTTAGAAACCCTAGCAGCAACTAGGGTTACAGCCGCCACCCTTGCTGCACCCAAAACCCGCCGCCGCTACCTATTCTTCCAGTCACCACCGTCGGAGCTTGGAGCACCGTAGACCCGCTACCCACCACGACGGCCATCCTCGTACGACTCCAACGGCTGGAGAACCAACGCCGGTCGCGGCTGTTCATGGCTGTCCTGCAGCTGTCGCGATTTGTGATGTCTGCTGCTGAATCGCGAACTGCCGCGCAGGGCACGCAACGTCGTCCACCACCATCAACGTCCTCGCTGCAAGTGACGACGGGGATATGAGAACTCGGCAGGGAGCGAACATCGGCAAAGGTGCGGCCGAGCTGCGCGCAACACAACCTCGCTGTGCGCCGCCGCGACCTTCATGCCTGCTACCGTCCTAAAAAAAATAGAGCCGACGTCCGTCGCCCCCATTAGTTCCCCTGCGACGCCCGACATGCTGATAGATTCCAGAGAGATACACGCACACTGTGAGAGGTGGCCCAGCCGCGCGCAGCAAACCCCTAAGGTTTTCTGCACGCCGCCGCCTTTGCCACTGACGCCGACGCCGCCGCCGCCTTCCGCTGCTGCCTCCGGTGGGTGGCTGTCAAGTTGTTGGATTTGGGTTGTAGTTGTCCTTGTTCTCTTTCTTGTTTCGGTTTACAGATTAAATAAAATTATAACAGATCTAGTTTATTACAAATTTTCCTATCAATCTAATCGCGGATTTTCTCGAGATTTAAAACAAAACCAAAACAAAGAGGTGCCACGAGAACAAAAACATCCACGACAATTTAAAATCCATCCATGAACATACATATTTATTTAATTTCAATTTATCTAGGATAGAGCCTAAGAACTAGACCCTGGCTCTGATACCAATTGTAGGATTCGAGTCTACAATAGACAACGCGAATTGCCATTTTAAACTTGCCAAGGATCGTTCTTAGGATATCAAGAATAAATATAAATTAAAAAAATCAGGTGAACCTAGGCATGTTCCTACAAACTTAATTGCAATAGATGGATTCTTGGAATACCTCAACTCCTGCGGATTGAATACGGCGGTAGATCGTTGATGGTGTTCCTACAGATCTGATCTTCTGATCTGTTCCCTTGCTCGATCTGAAAATCTGGTGAGGATACGCTACTGGATCTATAGCCGCCCACTCTCTCTCAATCTCTCTAGGGTTTCTGATTTGAAACTTCAAAACTTATGTAGGGAAATGAGAGATTTATCTATTTATACAGATCTGGAGAATGGGCTATTAGGGTTTAATAAACCCTAATGGGCTCTGAGCAATGTTGGACCAGACTAGGGATCAAATGCAAATAATAAAGTGGGCCTCCTATTAATTAATTCCATGTTCAACCAAGAACATAATGAATTAATAAACATTAATTCATGCCACCAGAGAATTAATGCTGACCTACCCCTTTATTACCACATTATTAAGAACGGGTTGCATTGACTTGGTTAATCCCCATATTTAAGGTTTCAGGCATTCATTAATTAATTTACCGTATGGCTGCAATTAATGAATCTCTTATTATTCCTGAGTAGTACCACTCAACCCTTATCGCTTATGCTTGAATCAATGATTCAGCCTGCAGGACATAACATAACGAACCTTGTGAACTTCCCAGGGAATGTCACCATCCTGAAACGAATATGGTTATCTAAATCCAGCCTGAGGAAACCCCACACAAACTGCCATCACCCAAGATGCAAATATATGAGTACATGTAAGACTCTCCACCATAGCAAGTCAAAGAGACAGTCAACCCACGTGTGCCCCTCAGCTTTCAATAGACTTTAGATCCTACCAAGTTACTGAGATCTTTACTCATTCATTTGTCAAGTAGAATGGTTCATCTCACTGTTGATCCTTTCAATACATTGAGATGTACCGGTCACACAAAGCAGTCAAGATAAACCACTTATGGACTTGTGTGCCGCAGCCTAAACCGATAGCCAAACCAGAAACTGTCTCAGCTGTGATAACTATTTATATCTCGCTAGGCCGAACGATCTATAAGATCTTTTGTCATCTCTTACACACCGTATGATCTCCCTATCGACGAGATAACTTGATATGTTTGTTTACATCGTATGATTGTTAATTCAGACATGAGTTGTTTATTGCAAGTCATTAATGATTACCAGTATATCAAACATCGACCCTCTAACCTCAACCTCCGTGGAACCAGAAGAGGAGGAAGGCTCCTCCCAAATCTCAACCGATGACACCATCGAACATAACCAAATTGAAACAGCATGAAGCACAAAAGCACGAAAATTGGCAAAACAAGAAAGGAGGTCCCCCGAAAAACCAAAATGAAAAAGAAGAAAGACAAAGAAAATACGCACACAATTAAGAGAGTGGGAAGACCTCGGAATCGAAACACACAAAAGTCTACTCAAGCACAACACACACTAACTAATGCACCCGATCACACCATGCATACGAAAGATCACGAACACACCAACAAACGCAAGAGATACTAACACAAACAAAACTAGACGACATATACAAAAGCTGCAATCATATGACTACAATCAGTGTAATGTATTGAAGTAAAAAATCGATTCAGAATTCCGAAGAGATGAACAGACCAAACAGCATGCATGCTACACCAACTAAAACCCAATGGGCGAGCAACCACTCGACTCAAAAATCAAGAGAAGAGGCAAAAATTAAAGCAAGAACAAGCAAAAATACCAAACAACATGAAGCAAGAACAAGGCAACAACCGAAACCCGTACTCAACGATCCAAAGCAAACGATGATTGAGAGCCAGAACACACAACACGTGAAACCTATCCTACGAGAACACAATCCAATTCGCCCCCAATATTTCCCCTCCACCCAGATCTGAACGAAACAATCACAACACTTAAACAACAGTTACAATACTAAAAAAAGATTGAAAAGAACCGAGCGAAGAAGTAACATCTACCTGATTTAAGAGCGGTAGAATAGTAGCAGAGCGAGAGCGCCAGAACAGTAGCGATGGTAGGGCAGTCGCCCGAGTAGCACCTATTCACTGAGAAGATTGAACGGGGATGCGTAAGAGAGAGAAAGAGCGGTTGCAGGAATGTGAGTGTGGATTCAGAATGGAACGGTTTCTCCTTTTAAAGGAGAAACCTTTCGACTTTTAGATTTCACCCCCAGAATTACCGCCTTGCCATCCCCTAGGCGGCAAAATCAAAAACCGTCTTGAGGAAGCAGCTCAGTATCGAGCACGCTCGGGGCTCACTGCCGAGCCCCGATGCCCTTTGGTGTCCAACCCGACCCGTGAAGCTCAAAGCTTCGAATCTCCTTTCGTGGGAAGACCTCTGGCGTGATCGACACCATCAATGGGAATGTGGGCCTTCCCCTGGAAACCTACAGGCGTTCCACGATTTGTTGGAATTCTTCTCACCAGCGCTCCCCGGAGCCTAAACAGAGTGCATGCACAAGAGTACCGCTCCGTGCAAGAGATCATTCCCCGGAATGATTCTGACCTGCGTGAACTCCGAACCCATGCATTGGCCCTCGAAGCGGCATCTAGATGCCACCCGATATTGCCATACGCTTGCATTCCCAAGGAATCTTCGTATCGGCCTGGGGTAGTATCCCGGCTACTCCTTACCAGAGCTGCTCTCTCTGGAGGTACCTCTCGAGCCTGAGAATAGTCTCGTGGACGCCTCGAAACTCCGCACTCTGTAACGCATGTCGACTGGAAGTTTTGATTCCAGCACCTATCCCGGATAGGCCCTGAAACTAAAAGGGGCTATTATTGGGGCCAGGCCCACGAAGCCCAGGCCCAATAAGCATATTGGCCCAAGTGATGACATGATCCAAGCAGCAAGCCCGCCAGGAGCGACAAAGGGGTAGAAATCGTCTAAGTCAAGAGACCTCCACCGAGGTGCTCCATTCCTCGGTACCGAGCACGTGAAAGGGTCGGTGTCGAGGTGCTTTAAAGAGAGGAACCCTAGTAGCCCGGCGGCGCACGACCGTTATGAACCCTAATCGACCCCGAAAAACCCAGAACTGTTCCGAGAATTACGGCAAACTGCGGGTAGCCGATGCCTAGGGTTAGATCACACGCCCCCACCCCTATCCTGTCTATAAATAGGGGTGGGGAACCCATTTTTTGTATCGATTTTTCCATTACGAAAACTACGTTGTAACGCTGCTGATTTCACTACAGATTTGATAATATAATCACGCTTGTCATATTTACGCTTAATTATTGATTTTCATTTGATTGGAGTCTATTCTTCATTGTTGCTATTTTTTTATTATCTGACAAAGTTCCAAGAGCTCCGATTTCCTGAAATTCGAACCTCAACATACATCAAACTACGAAGTTGATATTTGGTACAAAAAATTAAGTTTATGCTAATTAGGAATAATCTGAGCCCTTAGATTAATCAAATAACAAATAGAGATAAAGAAATATTTATCATTAAAAAATAATCACAATTTCATAAAGTATAAAATATAAGCATAACTATAATGCAAAAAAAAAAAGAACAGTTCAGCCCGAGGATCACGGTAAACTACCTCTCCAGTCGGTGGTCCCGACAAATATGCATATGGGCTCCTTAATCCGCTGGAGCCGACCCCGCGACGGGGGCGATCTTTAGTCAACTATCCAAGTACGAGATGCGGCAGCTCAAGGTTATGCTTCTCGTGCTAGTCTATGCTCTTAGTCTTTATCTAATTATCTGATCTAACAACATTTTTCAGCATGTGGTGGAGGTGGGATTTATCCACCAAGAGATGTTAGCCTTTGGTAATAGTTTCTCTGGGGATATCTTGAAGCTTCGACAGGACCGCGGCACGGAGAGGTAGCGACGAGTAGATGTTGCAAAGAAGCCGGAGGAGTTGGATGAGCTGGTCACCAAGGAGGGGTCGATCTCCTTTGGAAGAAGGTCTTCGAGGCTTGTGCGGAGGTAGAGACCCTGCAAAATGATCTAAAGAGGAGGTCTGAACAGGTTTGGTCCATGAAAGGGCGTCTGCGCACTCAGCGGGAGAGTTATATTACTGAGCTGAAGAAGAGCAATGAGAAGATTGCTAAATTGAAGAGGGGCGAAGGGCTTGACTTCTTCGTCACCATCACCACTCCCCACTCCGCGAAGACTTATGAGGTAAGTCATTCAGATTGATTCCATATTTTGCTTCTTTGTGCTTTTTTTGGATAGATTAACAGTTCTATAGGTCATGATGGACAAGGTGAAGGCCGAGGTGCGGACGAGAATAGCCAAGAATCATCCTGACATTGATTTTAGTCTGCTGGATGCCCCAATGAGTTCGGAGAGGCAGATCGTTGTGAATCCTGAGTTGAACTAGGAGCCAGACCCACTTCAGGACCAGGAGCACGAATCGAGGATCCATGTGATGGAGATCACGGTGGAAGATAATTGAAGATTAATTTCGAGTTTTAATTTAGTTTTTTTTTAAATGAATTTTGAATTTCTATTTATTTCATTCTATCTGTTTAGATTTCATTTTAGTACAAAGATGTCAAGATATATTTGTTGTATATCTTGATATTTTTGATATGGTTTTTAGATTTATTTTCCTAGTTTGATTAGGTTTAGAGATTTGATTTTCTCCGTATTAATAGGGCATCATATTTTCATTGTAATTTAGTTTTCAGTTCAATAATAATTTTGTGAGTTATTTCTCCAATTCAAACTCATGACTTTCTGTGGATTACCTTGAAATTCAAATTTGACTTATCAACCAGACTTTCACATCCGTTTGTGGCGACTTCACTATATCCATCATTTTCAGGCGAGTTGCTTGTTGGGTCTGATCGCTAAAATTATTTCATTAGCGACTTAGCAAAGCTAATAATATAGCGGCAAATAAAATTATCAAACCCAAAGGAGTAGAGCAACGAATAAAACCTAAGTACTAATTTGATCGTTTTTGGAAAACTGGTTAGGAAAATATAAAACAAGATTTTGGTGATACGAATTCTTAAACTGCAATAAAGAGGAATAAATTAGTAAACTCTGAATGATTTTGAAATTCAAAGATGATAACATAGATCCTAGGGTTTTCTACCTATTATGCCATACATGTAATCATGAATCAATTAATTGCCAAATCCCATTCTTCTTCGTAGTGGAACATCGGAAAGATATTATGAACTTCTGTTTAGGACAATTCACAAAGTTGATTAATCAATTTCCTATACATTTTCAGTCTCAAGAATGTATAATTAACTCCAATAAGTTCTACATATTTATCCCTACAATTGCTTCTTTCTTTTCAAACAAGAAAATCAGATTGTATTATGAGAACCAAATTCCATTGAAATATATCACCTTTTGATTCCCTAAATTTCAACTAAATTAATCTTAATCGAAGGCCAGTAAATCAAGATCAAACTAAGTCCTAGTTTTCATAAACCACGAATCAGAAGGGCAATTAATTTAATTCAATTATATACAAGCATAATATTCGAAACCCTAGAATCTACAGAGAATTTAGCTATGCAAAGACATAATCGTAATAGACATAGAAAGATAAAACCTGAAATAGTCTTGCATAAATAAAAACTCGAATCCAAAGTAATCCTGAGTTGTTGCCACAATGTAATCCAAATGCAGAATTAAACTCAAAACTCTAAATTGTTGCTATTGTCTTTTTCTCTAATGAAATATCAAATCTAACACTCTAATTTTCGACCAAGAGAGGGCTTTTTATAGTTGACCTGGGTGTATCTTGCCAGGCTTAGGATTGATGCACATGTAATTAAACACACAAACCAAGTTAAATTTTCAATCCAAGGTCCTTTCGATTCGCCCTATAGACTACCATTTACTTGCTTAGAAGTTTGTAGCTAGGCAAAGCTTTTGTCGTTGTTTGTCAATTATCTAGGCAAAATCATACCAAAACTAAACATACATGAAATAAAACACATTTCTAATCATGTTAAAACTAAATCCAATAATCAAATCAAACAATTATTTCAACTTAGGTAGATAGAGTATCAAGTGCAACAATGAGACAAGTGTGAGTGTTGTAAGAATGTCTAAAGTGTTCAATTGATATCAAATCGTGTTGTAAACCTATTTTATCCCTAGAAGATTGAGCAATCCACCCTCAATTAGTCAACCCCTTGTCATGGTGAGCCAACGGTTGATGATACTAGAACTATCAAACAATCACGTTATCAAATCCTAGACCACTCCTTCTAGAACGTGGATTATTGCCCTACGACCTATATCCGCACAGGGATTGAATCTAGAATCATATGAATCTACATTATTCACGACAATTCCACCCACGTGTTGGCTATAGTGTTCACATCAAATACCTCCTAGGTTGGCTATTACCTACACCTAGGTGGTAAGGATTAAGATCTAGTGCAATTCAAGCTCTAAAAGGAAAGTAAACAATTAACATTCAATCTCAATATCACAAATCATCCATTCAAACAACACTCACATAAAGGTTTAGCTCCTCATACCTTCAATTTTGTTAAATAGAATAGAAAGAGTAAGAGAATCCATTACAAATTGAAGGTAAAATGTAGATCTTCCTCAATTGTATTCCTTGTCCTCAATCTACCCCGTGGTCTTCCTTGATCTTCACCAAATGTGGAGGAATGTGGCCTCGATCTCCTTGAATGTGGATAAGAAGTGGATGGAAGATGGATTGGGAGAGAATTTCTCTAGTGTTTATTTGAAAAATGGGCAAAAGTTCTCTTCAATCTCGAAAATCCCCCTTTTATAGGCGAGCAAATAGGGCCTTAGCTCGCCCAAGTCTCAGATGGCTCGCCTGGGATGGCTCAATAACTGTCAAAACTGCCAGGAATCGCGATCTAGCTCGGCCGAACCATATCGGATCGACTGAGCCTGCCCTCTGTTGGCAGGGCTCGACCTACCCTGCACATCTCGGCCGAGCGAGCCCTCTGTCCACAAGGCTCGACCGAGCCAGGCTCTGCTCGGCCGAGCACTGCCTCTGAACTCCAAAAAATTCCCTTTTCTGCTCCGCTCGGGCGAGCCTATCCTCCTTTGACTCCAAACTCGGACGATTTGCCTCCAAAACTCAACCAAAAGTGTCGTTTTATGCTCAAAACTCAACCGACACCTTTCCAAACACAAAGACACGAAAACACAACAAAAGAACAACAAAAACATATGATATGCGAGTAAAATGGCCACAAACATGCACATTCACATACCGAAATGAAGGTCATTTTATGCACATATCATAATCCCCCAAACTTGAACCTTTGATTGTCCTCAATCAAAACAAAGTAAAGCAATCAATTAACCTCATGAAACTACCTCACAGCTCATCTTGATTACCTTAGCATGCCCTTGTCAAACGAGATTATCACCGAACTTTAAGGACTTGAACCACTCATCAAATATGAATAAAGAAACGAAAGCACTCCCTCACGTGTTTAGGGATGATGAGAATCACTCATTCACAAGATATCGAGCTCAATTTCCATAGGCTTGCATCCATTCTCACAACTATACTACAATGAGTTGGCTTCTAAAATCAAGAAGGTTTTGTTTTTGGTTATAGCGTGGCTTATTAAATGGTAGGTGGTTTTGGCTAGTGACTAAACTTCTCAATCTCCTAAAACCTCCAAACTTGTTTCCTTCGAACCAATAAGTTACTCGAGGCTTATTTGTTTTTTCAAAACACTTCTCTTTTTTTTCTTTTTTTTTCTTTTGTTTTTTTTCTTCTTTTTATCTCTTTTTTTTTTTTTTTTTTTCTAACACCATCATTCATGCAATTCATGGTGTCTCTCTTTCTTTTTTTTTTTTCACACACTTGCACCAAAATTTTTGTTGGTGCCTCATTTACTAGGATTCAAATCAACTCTTTATTTCTTAATATTCATGCCTCAATATTTTTCAACCATCACGAATCCAATAAATTACTAACCCAACTCACAACACCGTATTCACCCTCATACACTTTTCCCCCCAAATTTGGTCCTAATAAGATCAAAGAAATATCTCCAAATAAGCTCAATCACGGGGGTCAAAGATATGAATGGTAAAAAATTGATCAAGTTAATCCACCTTATACTCCCAATGTGCAAAATAGGACTAAGAATCGATGGCCTAATATCAATTTTTAGTCACCAAACTAATGCCAAATAGATCGAGAATAGATGCAAGTTTTAGATTTTTCACTCTCAATCTCGCCTATCTCAAACGAACAAGATATGACAATATCATGTCCTCACTCCATCCTATCATGCGGTGGTGGCTGATAAGTTAGGATTTTCACCAACTTATCTAGTTGTTCTTTGACTAATTGTGTGGTGTTCAGATTGTTTTTAGTGTCTTTTTTGTGCATGAATTGACTTTTGTACTTGTAATGTCGTGTTGATGAATCATGCAGATTTTTGGTCGAAAACAACGAAGAATAGGTTCCCAGTTCAGGACCACGTCGATCGACGGTGATGTCTCGTCGATCGACGCGATGATTGGAAAAGAAGTGTTCGACGAAGGAGAAGGAGAAGGTCGACGGAAGCAGCAAGCCCACGTCGATCGATGTCATTCCACATCGATCGACGAGGGTACTTCATCGGCGTCGATCAACGCTGTTCTCCAGCGATCGACGCACTTACGGGATTCCTTATCTGAGTCTGATTCGAAGATAAACACATATGTACTCCTAGATACTGTTCGATACATCCTTCACTATTATAAATAGCCATGTGTAAATTCGTTTTTAGTGTGGAAAATCATTAGAGCAAATTAGAGATTTTAGTATTGAAGATTTTTAGGAGATTTCCTGTTGGTCCCGGTTTATCAGAGTGTATAACGTTACGCAGCGGAAATAATGAACTTATAAGTCTAACTTGCACTCTGTCCTGCTGGTTGCTCAGCTGGCTGGCTGACTGGCTGGTCAGCTGATAGCTCAACACTTTGAATAATTTAAGTCTAGTTTGCACAGTTATCAGTTTTCAGATATACACCAGCACTTGAGTGATGGGTTTCAAATACAAATTTAAATACTGAAAGCAGATAAAGGCAAAGGATTTTTATAGTGGTTCGATCAACTGATCTACGTCCACTCTCCAGTCGACTCACTGGAAATTCACTATAAGAGTAATCCGGTACAAAGAGTCCTACGATCTATCTCCAGCTGGTAGATGCCCCGTCTACCAGTCCACTGGATCAACCGCTCCCGGTCCTTGTCCTTCTTCAACTCTTCGTCAGATGGATGGAGTGCGAGCACGTCACTTTAATCTCCTCCTCTAACTGGTTGGGTGTTGAGTTCTCCCAAGAACGTGAATCCTCTACGGCAAACTGCCCGTAATAACTCAAGAGCTGGCTGGCTCTAGAGCTGCTATGTTCTTCCTCAAAAAGAGAAAGAACACCAAGCGAGGTCTGTAACTTACAAGCTGGAAGCTTGAAGTCTCGTGTTTGAATAAATCAACACACGGATAGCCTTTAGAGAGGCCTCGAAAGTTGAATGCTTTTACTTGCTTGAGCGTAATAAATCTCAGTCTTTCGGTAGGTGGAGAGTTGGCCAAGAACATTGAATGTTGATGGATCCAAGGTATTTATAGCCGAGGGATCCCATTCAAATATTCTAGCCGTTTGGACACATCCGGAATGGTCTCTGTCCGCGCATGTCCTTCTGACGGCGGCAGGTAGGAATTTCCGGAAAGCGCCATGCTTGTGTCCGCTTTTTCTGACACAGACCTCTTTGTGTCAGAACGGCTCTATTCGTCAGTACGAGGAATCGGAACTGGTGTCTTGAACTGATAGACTTTAAGGATATCCTTCCTTAAAGTCTTACTTTGTCAGTATATTCCTCAGACGAATCTTCCTTTTGTCTCTAAGATGCTGGGAGAGTGAATCTTGAATTCTGCTGGTAACATCCGACTGGTAGATCATTCTGGTGATCCTGTGCTGGCAGTCTCTGCTGGTGACTTTCCTTAGCACAATCAAGGTCTACCAATTTGTCTGGATGTTGACCCTTGGAATCTCCCATGACTGGTGGCTTCACTGCTGGTGAATAGTGTCAGCCAGAACACGTATTCTGCTGGTAGGATTTGTCAGCCTCCTGCTGGTGAAATCCTCCCAACTGGTGAACAGTAGCCAGTCATTAGCTCTTGACTCCACGCTGATGAACAGTGTCAGCATGGGCTGTCAGTCGTCTGCTGGTGAAATCCTTCACCAGGTAAGAGATTCTCATGCTGATGAACAGTGTCAGCATGAGTCTTGATCAGCTACGACTTACAACTCAAAAGACCTAAACAGGACTTTACATTGAGACTAGAGCTATTCTAGAGACAAACTGACGCTGGTAGGACTTAGGATTTGATGCACCAAAACTATGATCTAGACAACAAAATCACATCATTTCTATGGGTGCTACTGAGGGAAAGGAAACTTAGCCAGATTTCCCAACATTTCCAAAGTTTTAGAGTTTTATGTTTGAAGACAAAGTTTTGTGGGAAGACAATCAGATCCACGTTTTTATGCAATTCAGGTTTTATTTTTCTATGAAGAATATTTCTCTGAATATAAGTAACTAAATACTTCCTCAGGTTCTAGGGTTTCGAATTATCAATGTATACATGTTTTGATTAATTGAGTTATTTTCCCTTTCCCCTCGCAGTTTGTGAAATTTGTGTTTATTCATAATCTTGAGTTTGTTGGCCACATCTTAGGATTAACTAGTTGATTACTTGAGATGTAACTGTAATAGTTTTCAATAGAAAGAGATTTTCACAATACAATCTAATTTCTTGTCGTTACTGAAGGAGATTGGTTGTAGGGATAAATCTGTAGATCTTTGGAGTTAGTTAATTTATCTTGAGACCGAGCGGAGATAGGTAATTAATTAACCTACTTTATGAATTATCCAACAAAGAAGTTCATAATACCTTTCTGATATTTTACTACGAAGAGGATTTAAATTGGGAAATAATCAATTCATTCATCCATGTCATACTTGATAGGTAGATATCCTTGGAATCTGTACTCTCGCTGTCGTTTTCATCAAAAGTAATTTAGTTTTCTGTCTTAAGTTTAATTCGCAAGTATTGAGAATTTCGAAATAATCACAACCAAAAATTTGATTTCTTCCCTAACCAGTGTTTTGAGAACTAATGTTTTAGTACTTAGGATTCTTTGTTACTTCTTTCCCTGTGGGATCGATAATTTTTATTTGCCGCTATATTATTAGCTTTGCTAAGTCGCTGTTAAATAATTTAGCGATCAAATTTTGGCGCCGTTGCCGGGGAAAGAATAGAATTAATCTTACTATTAAAATTGTGATCAAAATATTGATTTAGGTTGCAATTTTCTTCCTGTTTTCGTGTTTTTCGTCGTTTACGTCGATCGACGTAATTTTCCGTCAATCAACGCGCGTGTCATTACCTCGTTGATCGACGCTATAGCACGTCGATCAACGCCGTGGAATTTTCTGATTTTTAGTTTTTCAATTCCAGTTCGTTTCGTGTTATTTTCAGTTTTACCTCACTACCTCCTTTGCTATACAGGTAGTGTATGAGTACGAGAGGCAGAGGAAAGGACCCGCTATACTATCACCCGGATATTGAAGCCACTTGCAGAAAGATCTGAAAGAATAAGCTTGCTCAGGAAGGCTCGAGTAATCAAACAATGGAAGACAACGTGCCACCGCCGGTTATTCAACCGCAACCACCAATGCTAACTGCAGAGGAGCAAGCTGTGCTTCTCCAAGAAGTTCAGGCTATGAGGGCACAGATCCAACAGTTCAACCTGGAGAGAGACCTCGAGAGGAACAATCCGAATGGAAGGGATGTCCGCCGTAACCCATTGTTTGAGGATAATCCCGACAATGAAGAGGATGACAACAAGAATCCGCCAGGGGAATCTGACGATGAGGAAGAAGAGGAGGCCATGCAGAACCGGTATAAACCTCGATTCAGGGAGATAGACTTCAGAATTGGCATCAATGCCAATAATTTTGAGCTGAAGACCGGATTGGTACAGATGGTCCAACAAAATCGATTTGGAGGAAGGGCTACTGAGGATCCTTATGCACATCTGGATAAATTCCTTATGCTCTGCAACACTGTCAAGATTGGAGGAGTCAGCAAGAGTGCCATCCGAATGCGTCTGTTTGCATTCTCTCTGAGGGATAAGGCACAATCATGGTTCACTGCATTGGACAAGGAAAGCATAAGCACATGGACTGAACTGAGGAATGAGTTCCTGAAAAATTTCTTCCCTCCGAATGTCATCCGGCAGAGAAGGAAGAAAATCATTAGATTCGCTCAAAGACCCGATGAGAGCTTCAGTGAGACATGGGAAAGATTCAAAGAACTACTGAGATCTTGCCCCGAACATGACTTTCCAACAGGAGAGCAGGCAGAAGCATTCTATGAAGGACTCAATGACAAGACCGTCAAATTGGTGGACACTACATTGGGAGATACCATCATGATGAAAAGTGGAAAGAAAGCCATGGAATTCTTCCAAAAGATGGCCAACAACACTCAATGGTGGTCCTCAAATCGTACTCGACCCATGAAAGCAGTCGAAAAGGTGGTGGAGAAAGTTGCTGAACAACCTGATTTGGCAACTGAGTTGAAAAAGCTCAAGGAAGAGTTTGCTACACTGAAGCAAGAGAAAACTGTCGTTGCAGTTGAGACGGTGCATGGAAGATGGCCGATCGATCAGTTTCCTACCCAAAAGGCATCATGGAAGATGTGCTGGTGAAGGTAAAAGATTTCATCATTCCAGCCGATTTCGTGGTGCTAGATATGAAAGAAGATCGGAACATTCCTCTGATCCTTGGAAGGCCATTCCAGAAAACCGGAGGGGCATTGATTGACATTCGAGATGGCAAACTAACATTCCGAGTGAACAACGAGTCAGTTACGTTCTCAATCTACAAGGCAATGCAGAAGCACAATGAAGGAAGTTATCAAGAAGAATGCCACATGATTAACTGCTTCAGCCCGGTGATGTCTTCTCCTTTTGCCTCTCTCAAAAGTGAACCGGGTTTTCTGGAAAACTGCTTGCAACATTCACTGTTCTCGTCAACAAATCTAGACGAGGCAGAAGAGAGGATCCTGGATCTGGTTGTGGAGCTGGACGTGTTTGAGGAGATAACTCGAGAAAAAGAATCCAAGAGAGAACCGTTGCCCCTGATCACTACCGTCGGAATCAGCCGGAAGGAGACGGGGAGAAGAGCAAGTCGATCGACGCCACTGTCTCGTCGATCGACGACCCTTCGAAGACCCTGTCGATCAACGGAGATGTCCCGTTGATCGATGCTGACCTGGAAAAGCCAATTTCCGACTCCAATCCACCACTTCTGGAACTCAAGACGCTTCCGACACATCTCAGGTATGCATTTCTGGGTTCTGGTGACACTTACCCTTCTATTGATTCTGCCTATCTTACACAGGGGGAGTTGGACAAACTGCTACGAGTCCTACGGAAATATAAGTCCGCCATTGGATGGACTTTGGGATATATCAAGGGAATCAGCCCTTCGCTGTGCATGCACAAGATCATCCTTGAAGAGGACGCCAAACCCAAGTGACAAGCGCAACGACGACTGAATCCCATCATGCAAGAAGCCGTAAAGAAGGAGGTTCTCAAACTCCTTGATCATGGCATGATTTACACTATTTTTGACAGCAAGTGGGTGAGCCCTATACAAGTAGTAGCCAAGAAAGGAGGGATGTAGATAGTGAAGAATGATGATGGAGAGGAAGTTGCGACAAGACCGCTCACGGGATGGCGATTATGCATTGACTACCGCGCTTTGAACACCGCCATGTGCAAGGATCATTTTCCTCTTCCCTTTATTGATCAAATGCTTGATAGATTATCCGGTTACCCTTTTTATTGTGTTCTTGATGGTTACTCAGTGTATAACCAGATAGCTGTGGCGCCTGAAGATCAACACAAGACAACATTTACTTGTCCATATGGTGTATTCGCCTACCATCGGATGCCCTTCGGACTACGCAATGCATCGGCTACCTTCCAGAGATGCATGATGGCCATCTTCCACGACTTGATTGAAGATGTCATGGAGGTATTTATGGATGATTTCTCGGTTTTTGGTAGCTCATTCGATGTTTGTTTGCAGAATCTGGCTACTGTACTCGAGAGATGCACCGAGACTAACCTTTGCCTCAATTGGGAGAAATGCCACTTCATGGTGCGAGAGGGGATTGTGTTGGGACATCGAGTGTCAGCAGAAGGACTTGAAGTAGACCGAGCCAAAGTGATAGCCATCGAGAAGATGCGACCACCAACAAATGTCAAAGCCGTCCGAAGTTTCCTTGGTCACGCCGGATTCTATAGGAGGTTTATCAAAGACTTCTCAAAGATATCTCGTCCCTTGTGCAACCTGTTGGAGAAGGATGTCTCCTTTGTGTTTGATGATGAGTGCGTGAAGACATTCGAGAGATTGAAAGAGGCACTGGCGACTGCGCCAGTCTTGGCCGCGCCTGACTGGGATGAGCCTTTCACATTGATGTGCGACGCTAGAGACTATGCTGTTGGAGCAGTCTTGGGACAACTGAAAGGAAGGCTCTTCCATGTAATTCACTACGCCAGCAAGAGCATGAATCCGACGCAATGCAACTACACCACCACGGAGAAAGAGATGCTTGCGGTCGTGTATTCCTTCGAAAAGTTCTGACCTTATCTTATAGGCTCGAAGGTGATTGTCTACACAGACCATGCAGCCATCAGATACTTGTTCGCAAAGCAAGATGCCAAACCAAGACTGATCCGGTGGATATTGTTGCTGCAGGAGTTTGACTTGGAGATCAAGGACAGAAAAGGGAGCGAGAACGTGATCGCCGACCACTTGTCAAGACTCGAGCCACCGGTTGAAGGGGATGATCAGCAAATCACAATCCGAGAGACATTCCCTGACGAAATGTTCGAGTCCAAAACTCCATGGTATGCTGACTTCGCCAACTGCTTGGTTGGCGGTGTATTCCTCCGGACTCTTCTCCATATGAAAAGAAGAAGTTTCTACATGACGTCAGATTCTACTATTGGGAGGATCCATATCTGTGGCGTAGATGTGCTGTTGGCGTCATTCGCCGTTGTGTGCCCCAGTCCGAGTGGTGGCCATCACTCAGCCAACCCGTCGGCATTCAAAATTCTCGCCAGCGGGTTCTATTGGCCATCCATCTACGAGATCTGTCGTGGATGGATTACGAGTTGTGATCGCTGCAAAAGGATCGACAATATTTCGCGGAGGGATGAGATGCCACAGATGTCGGTCATCAAAGTCGAGATCTTTGTCGTTTGGGGAATCGACTTCATGGGACCTTTTCCGCCATCCCAAGGGTTCTCATACATACTTCTGGCAGTGGACTACGTGTCACGATGGGTTGAGGCCGTTCCAACGGTCACAAACGACTTCAAAGTGGTCATCAAGTTCCTGCAAAAGCTCATAACGAGATTTGGGACGCCAAGAGGCTTGGTAAGCGATGGGGGATCCCACTTCTGCAACAAATGGCTGACCACTCTTCTTGCGAGGTATGGAGTCAAACACCGAGTCACCACTCCATATCACCCTCAAGGGAATGGACTGACAGAGTTGTCCAATCGAGAAATCAAACAAATTCTGGAAAAGACGGTGAAGCAAAGAAAGGATTGGGCGGCTATACTTGATGATGCATTATGGGCATACCGCACCGCCTACAAAACACCCATTGGGACATCACCCTACCAGCTAATTTTCGGGAAGTCCTGTCACCTGCCAGTGGAGATGGAGCACATGGCTTGGAGAGCAGTGAAAGAACTAAACTTGGATTGGAGGACAGCCACAAAAGAGCGAGCCATGACATTGAATGAGCTTGAAGACTTTTGGGATGAAGATTATGAGAACAATGGCATCTACAAGAATCGAGCGAAGAGATTCCACGACAAGAGGATTCGCTCACATGTGTTTCATTCCGGTGACAAAGTTCTCCTCTTCAAATCCCGTCTTCTATTCATGCCCCGAAAGCTGCAGTCAAAGTGGGCCGGACCATACACTGTGATTTGTCAATTCATGAACGGTGTAGTTGAGTTAGCCGGCCAAGATGGGAATAACTTCAAGGTGAACGGGCAGAACCTAAAGCCATACTACACCCCACTTCAAGTCAAAGCGGTGGAGAAGTATTACTTGAACCGCTCTTGAATTCATAGGTTTTGTCGAGCTAGCGACATAAAACCAAGCACTGGTTGAGAGGTAACCCAACAATTTACTGCTTTCTTTTAATTCTGTATTTTTAAATTCAGTCAAATCGAGTCTGTTGAGTTTTGTATTTCCAGAATTCTTCAAATTTTGTCGGGTCCGGTCATCTGTCGGGGCCACGTCGATCGCTGCCCTTTGGCATCGATCGACGTGTGTTTCTGGGCTTCGTCAATCGATGCCAATCATCAACGATCGACGAGGAAATTTTGGCCACGTCGATCGACGGGGGTGCCTCGTCGATCGACGTGAACTATTTAGCGCTCGGACAGAGACGGGTTTAAAACCCAAAACACCTCATTCTTTTCCTCACAAAGACACACACACGATCTCTTTCTCTCTAAAAACGTCCACCTCAAATTTTTCTCTCCAAATTCATCGCTACAATCCATGGTATGTATCCTAAACCTTCCCCCTTCGATTATTTCATATGTTGTGAAGGATTTGAGCTTGATTTTGATGAAAACTGAACTTGGTGCCCTTGTTACCATTTTTGCATTTTTGTCGATTTCGTTGCTATTTGTGATGATTATTCGATATGATTCATTGTTTTAGTCGATGCACTCGCTTACCATGGATTTGTTGCTTTGATTTCATTGAATTTGACGAACATGAATTTGGGGGACAATTCTTGTTGGTAGTGTTGTTCTTGTCATATTGCTTTGGAGTAAAATTCTTTCAGATTTTGATGTAATATGCTAGGATAGGAGTTGAATTGCGTGAATGTCGAGTCAATTTTGCATGGGTAGATGCATTTTGTGGAGAATTGCCCATTTTGTCATATTGATGTTTGGGGATTTTTGTGAAGATTATTGATGAACTTTGACACCTTCCCTGCTACCCTTGCAGTTTCTCATGGAGTTTCAACCTACATTTGCAAACTGGGTATACGAGAGACGTTTGTGAAAGCTCTCGAGTGACGAGTTCACCGTCCGGCAGACACTCTATCCATGCCCGACGATAATGGAGAGGCTGGGAATTCTTACTGATGTGAAGGCTCTCTTGGAGAGAGTGAATTGGAGTTCTTGGATGACAGCGAGGTGGCCAACCTATCCGTCGCTTGTCCTGGAGTTCCTGGCCTCACTCCATGTCTATGAGGTTCAGCCGGAGTCAGAGCCGACCACCATTGCCTTCCAGCTGATGAACGAGCACTACGAGATGCCAAGGGACACGCTTGAAGAGATTTGGGGAGTCCAAAAAGGGGGAGTTGGCTTTCTTCCCCCGATCTTTGACATTGCCTGATTCTGGAGCCAGATAGCAGCAGATGCTAAAGAAGACTTGCGCGAGTTTGACTCGGGGAACTTGAAGGCTTCCTCCATTGACAACCCAGTCTTCCGGTATCTCCAGAGATGCATGGGGGTGTCCATCATCGGCAGACACGAGAGCGGAAAGGCAAGAGTGAGAGAGCTGTTTGCCCTCTACTGCATGCTGACGGGAGAGGAATTCAGCTTCGCGGCATTGGTGATGGATCATTGGAGGTATCAGATCAAGGCCTCCAAGGGCAACATTTGGAGCGGGGGATTGATCACCCCGATTGCAGAGTATGTGGGCATGGACTTGACCCAGATTGAGGCGCTCGAGGATGACAACCGAGGCCTTGGCACCGGGGTTTTGGTGAAGATGTTGATGCTTTCACCCCGGGAGGCAGGGTGGTCCCTGCGGATGTCCAATGTGGACAGGTTTCCACTCCCACAGAGGGACCTCACTCGCGTCACCGATTATCACTCCCGTGATAATTGGTTGATGAGCACACCCGCCCATTTGAGGATTATGGTCGGAGCACATGGAGGACCCGATACCTCCACACTTCATCACCGCCCACTGACTCGGCCGGACCAGCGACAGCCACAGACTCCGCCAGCCGAACCTGAAGATGAGGCGCCAGAGGATGAGAGGAATGATGGAGGAGGTGGGCACATTCCTGATCAGATCGGTGGATATTTGTCTGGCCACTTCACAGGAGAGTCTTCATCTTTCGGAGGAGTGGATCTGGCGATGATCTACCAGTTCATGCAGCAGCAGGCTGTTTTGCATTCCGAGGAGCACACCTGGCAGGCGGAATTTTTCCAGCACGTGACCACGAGGCTCAACACCCTCGACATGAATATGCAGCGCCTCCTCCTGAACACCGAACCCGACTCTGTCTACCTCTGATGCCACAGAGAGCGCCAGGACCGCCGACGGCGACTACCCGTGTGGCCATCTGTAACGCCCCCATTTACTTTCCCGAATTTAGGGACGTGACGGTAGGATAATTGGAGAAAAGAAAGGGACAACAATCACAATTATCCAAATTCAAAACAAACATACACAATCAAGTACGAGAATGGAGTGTTATGAATCAAAGCAATTCATAGGCTCAAAACAAGAGTACGGTATTTCGAATCACAATCAACATACAGAAGTTGGGAAAGAGTAACGTGTCAGAGGTTCAATGCAGCGGAATATG
>JAPKLW010001678.1:100682-164566 GCA_026898455.1 Plectranthus barbatus
AAGTTGGGAAAGAGTAACGTGTCAGAGGTTCAATGCAGCGGAATATGTTGCGTAGCGGAGATATGCATATGAAGATGCATATCTCAGGATAAATTACACCAGATCTCTTTCATTCGTTAGTGGGACCTAACGGTCACCACTAATTTCACTTGCTCACACACCTCCACGTTCCTCCTCCTGGCTCAACCTGCACATTTTAGAAATAATGTACGGGCTGAGTACTACGTACCCAGTGGACACATTGCCAAATACATGTATACATTTAAAATTGTCATATCTTAATCCAACGATAACACATGGGTTTTGCTTTTAAGAAATATCTCCATGTTTATCAAAATCATTTTATTTCACAATACCAAGCTTGGTTTTATTTCCACATACACTATCTGTTTTAATGGGTGTGACTAGGAAGCAGGCCTACTTCCATAGTCACGGTGACCAGCCTATTTGGTGGAACCTTTCTTCCACCAGGTCTGACACCAGAGTGCACTAATCTCGGCTCAATGAGACACGAGATCCGATCGTTTATAATTACCTTGACATTTAAAATGCCCAAGGCTCTGGCCGTATTCCCCGGCTCAGATTTCACATATACTCTCTAGCTGTCTTCCCAGCTTAGAGGACAGATAGGTAATGCAAAACAAAAAGGTACACAGATATGACAATTCAACTTAAAACAAAACATGTTCACATAATTTTCGCAAATAGGACTCTTGGTCCGAAATCACATTTTAGTTTAATAGGAAAGCCCACCTGGTGATCTTACAGATATCACGGGTGAATAAACGAGTAATCAAGTATTTGAAAGCCAGATCAGCTACCCTTTATTCCCTTCAATCAGCTACATAAGTACGTATAATAAGTTAGGCGAATATCTAATGATTAACAATTTTCATCTCAGTTGGTGCTACAAATGAAATCTAGGTTCAACAACTAATCTGCTAACTAAACTCGAAACTCATCTTAACATGCATTATTCTTAAGTTGAAGAGTTCATGCAACTCCACTAATCATTCTCATTTAAGTTAACCAATCCGTGGTTAACAGATAATTAAGTTCGGGACCCACTAACTTGAAAAATAATTAATCTCGTACTCAACCTCTAAACATGTCTAGGGACAATATCGGATGCTGAAATCATGATTTAAATGGATCAAAATTCAAGAACATGGTGGTGAAGCAAAGTAGAAATTCTACCTCCGTCAATGGCTACTCGCGGTGGTTTTCGGAAACTGGACAACGTTTGGTCCAAACTAAATGTACTGGAAAAACCAACTAATGCAAGGAACACAAATATCAAATTAGTTCATCGATCCGTTAACGTTTGATCGTGATTTGGAGGCAAAAACCTAAAACGCTCACTTACCAACGCAGCCTGTTCGTGGCCCTGTAGATCTTGCGATCCTCATTGGTTTCAGGAGTATAAGTACTCTTTGGAAAGCTCTTTCTAAGTACTTTAATCGGTCTTTTATGCTCGTTACCAGATTCTCACTGTACCAGGCGGAAAAAGCGAAATCAGCAAGTAGCTGCTGGTGGTGGCGGGTACAAGAATAGATAAAGAAATGAAAGCTTTTCTGGCTACCTCCGGCCATTATACACCCCCACAACTCAAATTCAACATATATTCATGTTTATAAACATCCTACACAGCTAGAAATATGGATTTATCGGATTAAAACATGCATTCTTGCTCATGAAGAAACGTTGGAAAACCTCACCTCACAAATGGAGTTTCCGGCCAACTCCGGCGATCTAGCGGCAGGGGTGACAATGAACCAGTACTAAAATGTTCCCTAAGTAATAAGGAATACGAATATATAAGTAGATCATAGATACATTAAGGTTTAATCATGATTCGGAGATGAAATATTTAATTCGTCACCTTACCGGCAGCCTGACTTTGGACAGCGATAGATCGATCGTTTCTCAACGGAATTAGGTGATCTTGGTTGCGTTTGAAAGCCCTCAGTTCGTACTTTAATTGATCTTTTATGAGCATCACCTGAATCTCGCTCAGTTGGCTGGAAAAAGGCAAAACAGCAGCAAGCAGCTGGACAGGGGCTGTGCGACGGGGAGATTGAAAATGAAAGCTTTTCCGGCAGAAATCCGACGAAACGATGATGGGTGGATGATCCAAAGGCACTAAATTTATCCTAGAGTCACAAGGAACATGAATATCAAGTTTGTTTCAAGATCTAACATGATTTGTAACCGAAAATCGCAAAATCGCACCAACCTGTGCAGGAAAATTCTGGAGGCGATAACTCTCTCGTTTCTCAACGGATTTGGGTGTGTAAGTACTCCTTGGAAAGCTCTTGACGAGTACTTTCTTCGGTCTTTTATAACCGTCGCCTGATTCTGACTGCACCGGCCGGAAAATGGCGAAGACAGAGGCGGCGCTGGAGGGTGGCGGGAATTGAGAAAGAAAAGTGGAAGAAATAGATACAATGAATCTATCCCATATCATATATAATCACATTAATAGTCTAGGATATAGGTAGGTTTGTTGGCCCAATCATGTGGTGACAAGTGGCATCAATATGTGGTGACACATGGCGCGATATTGATGGTCGATTTTTCATGGTTCCACAATTGCTCGTTTAAGTAATAAATACAAATATTTAACCTTCACGAAATTATAAATCGACATACATTGTCCAAATTAAAATATGGAAATACGTAAATATTCTCTAGATAATAATCTCTACACAACGGTACAGTTTCATAATTTTCTTAAATAGGGATTTTCGCCCCAAGCAACGTCACTCAAATTGTGACCAAAAATTCTACGGACCTCGGATTCTCAATCCGATCATTTCTAATAATTCCATAAATTAATATCTAGCAATCTCTAGCTTGGTTTAAGAAACGAAGCATTTGAGTGCAAGTTGGAATTAAAATGGCTCAAATAAATACTAGAAACCTTAATTTATCATGCCCGGTTTCTAATGTAAAACTCGTGTGCATGTCCATCTAGGATTTTCAAAATAATACACTTAGGCGTAATTGTATATAAAATGAAAATGCATGCAATGGCGTAGGTCAAACCGAAGTATCGAGCAATTTATTTAATTGCACAATAGATCTCATTTATAATTTCTAATTAATTCATAATTAAGCTATAATTAACTTAATTTAAAATTAGGGATATTACACCATCTCCCGATGTTGGGATGGAAGATCCTCCGGAGGAGGAATGAGGTACCGTTTCCTTTTTCCTTATCTAACTTTCAAACTTGTCCACTCCTTCGAGTGAAACAAGTTTGGGGGGATGAGGATAGGAAAAGGGAAATTTTTGTTTTTATTTTATTTTCTACTTTATTTTAATTTTTCGTTGTTTCGTTGTTTTTATGTTTTTGTTTTTGTGTTTTTCTGAACCATCACCATCCTTGTTCTTTTGCTTCAGTGTGAACAATTGCTCTCTGCAAGACTTTTTACTCAAAATTAGTATTTTTGAACTCTTGATTTGTGATACTTGTTCTGTTTTGAATAAGTTTTGAACTCTTGATTTGTGGTACTTGTTCTGAGTTGAATAGTCTTGAGTATTGTTTTAGGAGCTTTTGAAAATAGGGCAGTCGAAACTACTTTTGATTATGTTGGTATTGATACTGATTACTTGTCTTTCCTTGGAATTGAATTGTTGATTGATAATCGAAATATTTGCTAGTTAAGAATGATAATCTGTGTGATAGAGTAGCCGATTATAGGAGGTATTTTGCTTGGCAATTTGATCTTTGAAGTATAAATCGTTGCATGATAACTGTTCGGAATTTGGGTAATTATTGAGGAGTAACAAAAATTTCTACCTTGTGAGAAATTTGTGCCATCTTTTCGTTTGGTGAGTGACAAAGTTATTAGATTTACTTCCTAGAATTTGACAAATTTCTCTCTTGAGGTTGTATTAAGTGTGGTAATAGGGTGAAAATGATTTTAGGCACGTTCTTTCGTAGCCCATCTCCCATCTCACCTTTAATTTTCACTTGTAGCTCCTTTGAGCCTTGAAAAATTTTCTTTCTTTGATTAGGAGGGTTGATGAACAAGAAATTGTGATTTTTTTAGATGGTGTAAACTGTGGGATTGTGATATGAGGCTGTGTGCAAAAATAGGGGTTCCTGAGGGTAAATTAGAAGAAGTGAACATTGGTGAACACGAATGAAAAAAAAGATAGAAAAAGAAAATTGAGAAGGAAAACTTCATATGTGTAGTTCACAAAAGTCAAAATAAAGTTAGAACCCTGAAAATTACAAAAGAGAAGGAACAAGATTGTGTGTAAAAAGAAAAAGAATCATGTGGGCAAGGTATGCTTAAAGACTTGGGTTTTGAATGTAATATTTTGAGTCACTTAGCCAAAAATATCCTACCTCTTAGGTAAGCCACATTACAACCAAATCAAGACCTTTCTGATTCCCTGAAAAAACCACACTCACAAGCAGTGGAGAGATGAGAAATTTGTCAAACCTATGGTGAGGTAAACTAAAACTTTGAATGAGTGAATTTCAAGCCCTTTACTTGATTGAGCGATGAGTGCAAACACTTCCCAGTGAGGTTCCTCCTCAATAATTTAACAATGAGAATTTGTTTGGATCGCATGATTTATGTGAATAAGTGATACTTAGATTCCAAAAGAAGCTTGTGAGGCATTGCACACTTGTATATGCATTTGATTAGATTTCTTTTCTGTGAATTGATCGAGGACAATCAATGGTTTAAGTTTGGGGGAGTTGATAAGTTAGGATTTTCACCAACTTATCTGGTTGTTCTTTGACTAATTGTGTGGTGTTCAGATTGTTTTTAGTGTCTTTTTCGTGCATGAATTGGCTTTTGTACTTGTAATGTCGTGTTTGATGAATCATGCAGGTTTTTCGTCGAAAACAACAAAGAATAGGTTCCCGGTTCAGGACCACGTCGATCGACGGGGATGTCTCGTCGATCGACGCGATGATTGGAAAAGAAGTGTTTGACGAAGGAGAAGGAAAAGGTCGACGGAAGCAGCAAGCCCACGTCTATTGATGCCATTCCACGTCGATCGATGAGGGTACTTCATCAGCGTCGATCGACGCTGTTCTCCAGCCATCGACGCGCTTACGGGATTCCTTATCTGAGTCTGATTTGAAGATAAACACATATCTACTCCTAGATACTGTTTGATACATCCTTCACTATTATAAATAGCCATGTGTAAATTCGTTTTTAGTGTGGAAAATCATTAGAGCAAATTAGAGATTTTAGCTTTGCTAAGTCGCTGTTAAATAATTTAGCGATCAGTGGAATCATTCCTCATCATCCTGTGGTGGAGGGTCACTGCAACAATGCTGGCATGGAATAGGGATCTCCTCCTCACACCGAGCTAGAATCAAACAAATGACATCAAAATGAGCTTCGGAGTTCATCAACCAATTAGACCGATCTCGCAAATCATCCACTTCAGTCAGGGCACAGTTAGACACTTCAATTCCCATAAGATATGAGAGTAAAATGGCCACAAACATGAACATTCACATACCGAAATGAAGGTCATTTTACGCACATATCAAGGATATAAGATACATATCTATCTCAAAAATAAGAAAAATTCGCCAAAAGATGCCGGCGTCGACCAAACGTGGCCTCACGTCGGTCGACGTGGAACTTTTGGTTCGACCCATGTGTCGATTGCAATGAATTTCTCATGCCAATCTCTTGACACCCTCGACTTCGATCGATGCGGGTCAGCGTCGATTGAAGTCGAGACTTTCTCCTCGAACTTTATTTCTTCCTTAGTCATTTTCTTCATCCAAAAACCTACCAAAAATACCATTACGAGCATCTAACATGCAATAACCCTATCATGCATGCGAAAATAAGTAAACTACCCTAAAAACACTAAAAACACCAAAGAAACTCATTGATAAGTTAGTGAAAATACTGATGGATTTATATACTCAAAGCATTATGATTGGTATATTATGTATGGGAAAATACTTAAAGTATTTTCCTATAAATAGACCTCAGTTCCTCAGATCTCAACACACCACAAGATCATAAGTTTCACACAGCAAACTAGAATTTGGGAGCTGTGGTGATCGACTAGATCTGAGAAACGAGGTGGAAATTCTGTTTCTCAACCGGGCAAGGAATCTGAAGGGAATCTTCACCAGATATTCAAATTGAGTTGGGATACAGATCAGAATATCACATAAGGAGGATCTTCTTTCTTCTCTCCCTCTTCTATTTCGAAAATATTAATATATTTTTATCAGATTTAATTTCTCTTATCTATTAGGGAATTAATCTTTGTGCGTGGGAAAAAGATCAAGAGGAATCTCCACGCACTCGTTCTTCAGGGTTTCGCAATCCAGGTATTCTGCATAAACCATCATTATGCATAATCAATAGGAGCATGCTAGGAATAATCTTAGTCATAGTAATTTATTTTTGATATTCCAATTAACGATTCGGGCAAACGGACTTCGTGATTCAGTTCACGAATCCCTTCAACTGGTATCAGAGCGAGGTTCATTAATTGGCTCTATCAAAAAAAATAATATTTCCTATGATTTGCGTGATTATTATTATTGATTGAATGCTATGAATGGTTTTTGGATTTTATGATTATGTTTTTTGTCCTCGTGGTTCTCGGGTTAATCTGCCCCTTTATAAGGATTCATTTTTCACCCACGAGATAAATCCGTGGTTAGATTTAGATTTTTAAATTGTAATTAGGCTTATTCAATGTAATTTTTTATTTTAAAAATTAAATCTGTAAAATGGAGAATGAAGAACGAAGAACACAAAGAACGAAGGACCGCACAACATCGCACGACGGTGCCGGCATGGTAGCACGCCATGCACGGCGGTCGGCGAGGGGACGCACGGCGGCGAGGCGTGCGGCGGGGCGCCGCTGTGAAACCCTAGGGTTTCTCAGCTTGCGCGCGCAGACAGGGCACGAGCCGCACGACCACAGCCGGCAAGGCCTGCACAGTGGCCCTTGGTTGGCGATGCGAGGGACGGGCGAGGAGGCCGGGACGGCAGCGTGCAGCAGCCGGGGCGCGAGGCACACATGCGGTAGACCTGCGCAGCCCCGCGCATAGCACCGGCGGCGCTCTCCCCCCTTCGGACGGCGTCGGCAGGGTGAAGGTGGTGTGGCGGTGGCTCGGCGGTCGGGGTCGCGAGCTGGGGATGACAGCGGAGTGTTGTATGCTCGAATCGGGGCACGGCAAACCCTAGGGTTTGTGCGCTGTTCGTGCGAGTCTCCGTTCTCGTTTCTTGCGCGATTCTGGCAAGTCAAGGACGCCGACGATGGAGAAGAAAGTAGACGGCGGTTCGGGCGACGGTCGGGGCAAGCCGGGGCGGCAGCATGCAAAACGGGCAACGGGTGGAGGAGGTAGAATCGCAGGCTGCAACCAGACACGTACGTGCATGGCTGCTGTGTAGTGCCGGGAGCCCTTGCTGCAGCACCGAGTCGCCCACGGCGGTGGTTTGCCGGTGGTGGCTCATCGGGCCGAGTTCTCACAGGCTATTGGGCTTTAATGTGTGCCTAGGCCTGTAATTTGGTTAACTGGCCCAGTTGTCCAATTTTCTTATAAATCAAATCTTGGAGGCCCAGATTCAGAAAATAAAGTCAGATCACAGTCCAAGTAGTGGGAGCATAGTCGAAGATCTGTAAAAATAATTACAACGTGTAATAGTTAGAATTATTATTATTTTAGTATCTTGGGGGCCACGAGGATATTTTTTATTTGTTTTATTATCTGTCTTCACATGATATATGTGTTTACATAAATTGCGCAACATATAAGCATGTTGTAGATAATAGAGCACGTTTACTGCTTTTATTTACAGCTTTAAAGCATGTTATGTGATTTATTTTGTGTAATTATTTATAACTATAAATTTGGGGTTCATGCTATGCATGATAGAATTTTAGCAATGTTATAATTATGGCTACATAAAATAATATGTGCAAATTGAACCTTATGAATTTAAAAAATTACTAAGCTCATAATTTTGTAAGACCTCCACAAAGCGATCCTTTATTGGAAGTGGGTAATTTATTAGGTAAACGTCTACATGTGTAGCTTGCTTAATTTATTATTCATAAGTTCTAATAGATAGGATTTCTTAATACAAACATTTATTTCATGTGAGAAGTGGGAGTTCATGTGTAAACGTCTACGTGTGTAGCTTGCGTATTGAATTTTCAAAAGTTCTCTAGGGATTGAATTAAATGAGACAACATTATTATAGGGATCAAGTGTGTTCTAGTAGATCCTTATATGGGAGGGTTGGCTTTGGTGGTAAGCTAGCTTAGATGTTATCCAGAGTATAACTCATTTGTGATGTCCCTGCTCAGTAGGATAATATGGTCTTAAGTTAGTCTCCAATTATTAATTTTATTTGTCTAAGGAACCCGGGCATGTATTGGAATTAAAGGACTGGAATTGAAAGATGCAGTTTGGTTAAGTGTTTTGTTGTAAACGTCCACATGTGTGGCTTGCAATAGTAATACTTAGGCAAATTGGAGGAAACAATAATATTGTTTTATCATAAGGTTTCAATATTTAATTGTTTCAATTTTTTTGCGATTATGTTTTAATTTCTGCTTTAATTTTTTGTTTTCAGACAATTCTATTGCTCACATTGTCAACCTCTTAATATCAAAACCTTTAACTGGTCCGAATTTTCCTGAATGGAAGTTTTGCTTCATGGAAATACTCTGCACTGCAAAACATGGCCATGTGTTTGACATGGACCCTCTATCTCCCAAGTATTGGAACTGTACTGGCTATGAGCGAGAGTTCTATGACCGATGGGTAGCTTCTGATGAGTTTGCCAGCAGACTCATCATGAATAGTTTGTCTAAAGAATTAAAGCTCAAGTACAAGAAGTACCGGACTGCTGTTGAGATATGGAGGGACCTTGTGAAAGTATATGGGAAGGTGAGACGAACTGTCAGTTATAATCTTGTGGAAGACCTGGTCTGCAAGAGGATGACTGATGGGAGTTCGTTGATTTTGCACTTCGTCAGCATGATGAGAATTATGAGAAACTACAGAAAGAAAGGTGGACAAATTATTAAGTGGGAGGAAATAAACATTGTCCTGCACTCTCTATCTGATTCTTATAATGATTTCATCGAGTCCCTCGGTACCAGGCGCCAGTTTACTCTTCTTGAGTTACTCTCGGCCCTGATGCAAGCGGAATCTAACCTGATAGCATTAGAATTTGCTCCAACTTTGTCAGCTTTTGACAAGACAGTTGCTGAAGCAAAAGAAATGCTTAAAAGGTTAGATGAAGCTGATCTGGCAGAAGACGTCATCAGGCCATACAAATGCAAGCAAAGTGAAGTAGATTGTCTAGTGCCTAGCACAGGTAGACAAGGTACGTCATGTGCATTTATAACGAAAACATGTTTGGCATAAGTGTCTACCCATTCTTGGATAGTGGATACTGGAGCTACTGATCATGTTTGTTATACTTTGCAGGGGTTCTGGCCGACAAGGCAGCTGAAGCATGACGAGATTACCATCTCAATAGGCAGCGGAGAGCGAGTCTAAGCAGTAGCCATTGGAGATTTTACTTTATGCTTTGAAAACAATGTTTTGATTTTGAGAGATGTTTTATATGTGCTGGTTTTTCGGCGGAACTAAATTTCAGTTTCGAGTTTAGGATACATCCTAGGGGTAAAAGTATTGCGGGAGCGCAATAAGAGGATGTTGACCCAATCTCAAGGATCATATGTGGATACGGTGATTGTCCGTTTCAGCATGCAAACTGCCAAGAAAGGTCTGTTAACCTTCAGACATGGCATACATCTTTCCAAGGATCAGTGTCCGATAATACAAAAGGATAAAGATGAGATGAGGAATGTGTCGTATGCATCGGTCGTGGGGAGCCTCATGTATGCAATGCTATGTATGAGGCCAAATATCTGCTTTGTTGTAGGCATGGTAGCAAGATACCAGTCTAACCCTGGACAGGTGCATTGGACCGCGGTAAAGCACATACTAAAATACTTGAAAAGGACTAGAGACTATTGTCTCGTCTATCAGTGTGAGGAGTTGTCCCCTGTGGGTTATACTGATGCGGATTTCCTGGCAAACCGAGACGAAAAGAAGTCCACGTCTGGCTATGTGTTTACATTGGGAGGTGGGGCCATATCATGGATGAGTGCAAAGCAGAAGTGCATTGCTGACTCCACCATGGAAGCAGAATATGTGGCAGCTTCTGAAGCTTTAAAAGAAGCAGTATGGTTTCAAAACTTCCTTTTGGAGTTGGACGTGATTCCTAAGCTGCCCAAGACTATCATGGTATATTGTAATAATTCGGGAATAGTGGCTAATTCAAAGGAACCACGAACTCACCGAGCAACAAAACACATTGAAAGAAATCATTATGATTGGTATATTATCTACAAGGTTGATTGGTTGATATACTTGGAATCTTAAATGTTGTATGTTCATCTCCTGTCTGAATTAACAAACATGTGTCGCAAACGCAATTATCCTTTTATCTCGTCGATAGGGAGATCATACGGTGCGTAGTAGATCACGGAAGATCGTATGGATCGCTTGACCTAGCGAGATATAAATGGTTATCACAGCTGAGACAGTTCCAGGATAAACTGTCGGTGTAGGCTGCAGCATACGCAGTAATAAGCATCTTATCTTGGATGGCTTGGTATGCTGGTGTGGGGCACACATTAATAAGGACCTAAGTCGAGATCGATTCTTTTTTTCTGACATTAAAAGATTCTAGATCTCTATGTCTTGATGAGATCCTAAGCCTATATGAAGGTACAAAAGTATGTGCAGATTGTGTATTACTTGGGTAATAGATGTTTGTATATGACTTTCTGGTACTGCAACTAGGTAACCACATCCAGTATAGGATGGTGACATTCCCTGAGCAGCTCAAAAGGTTCGTTATGCTAAAGTCCTGCAGGCTGATTAAGTTCAAGCATAAGTGAAAAGGTTTGAGTGGATTGTCTCAGGAATATAAGATGTTAATTAATTAAATAGCTTATCAGAGCTTAAGTTAATTAACGAATGTTTGTAACCTTAAATGTGGGGATAAACCAAGCTCATGCAACCCGTACCTCAAAACATGGTAGCAAATAGGAAGGACAATATTGATTTTCTGGTCGAATGAATCAATATTAATTCTGATAGGTCTCAGTTCCTCAGATCTCAACACACCACAAGATAAAAAGTTGCACACGGCATACCAGAATTTGGGAGTTGTAGTGATCGACTAGATCTGAGAAACGAGGAAGAAATTCTGCTTCTCAAACGGGCAAGGAATTTGAAGGGACTCTTCACCAGATATTCAGATTAAGTTGGTATACAGATCAGAAGATCACATCAGGAGGATCTTCTTTCTTCTCTCCCTCTTCCGTTTCGAAAATATTACTCCCTCCGTCCCAGTTTACTTGTCTCACTTTCCCTTTTGGTCCGTCCCAATTTACTTGTCTCATTTCCTAAAATAGTAAATAATTAACTCAAAATTAAGAAAATTAATCAAAATTATTTTAATTAACTCTTTTATCTCTCTTTCTATTTTGCCCTTTTTAAAAAATAAATAAATTAAATAAATAAACACTTCACCCACTAATACACCATTAAATTCCCTTATTACTTCAAATATTGGTTATTGTGTCATTTACATTCGGGACAAGTAAACCGGAACGGAGGGAGTAATATATTTTATCAGATTTAATTCCACTTATCAATTAGGTAATTAATCTTTGTGCATGGGAAAAAGATCAAGAGGAATCTCCGCGCACTCGTTCTTCAGGGTTTCGCAATCCAGGTATTCTGCTTAAACCTTCTTTATGCATAATCAATAGGAGCATGCTAGGAATAATCATAGGCATATCAATTTATTTTTTATATTCCAATTAACGATCTGGGCAAACGGACTTCGTGATTCAGTTCAAGAATCCCTTCAAATACGGACTTATCAACTCCCCTAAACTTGAACTATTGATCGTCCTCGATCAATCTATGGATATGAATTCAAATCAAGTACAGATACAAGCGTGCAATAGCTCATAAGTCCCCTACTTTCCAAATCTCACTCATTCACATAAATCACGCAGTCAAGACATTATTTAAATTATCAGATTGTTTGAAGAGAAACCTCACCGGAAAGTGTTTGCACTCATCACTCGATTGTTTAATTGGGTTTGATTTCTTTCTCTTCTCCCTTCAAAGTTGTATCTCAACTTACCATAGGTTTGACAAGCTCCTCATCTCTCCACTGTTGTATAGCGTAGCTTTTAAAGGAATCGAATAGGTCTTTGTTTGGTTGTAATGTGGCTGACCTAAAAGGCAAGATATATTTGGCTAAGTGACTTAAATATTTCAACAATCCTCAACTCAACCAACCATATTCCTCGCACATTCAATTTCCTTCCCTTCTTCAAAAATTGTTTTTCTAGGGTCCCCTTTTTCTAGTGAACTTATACAATTTTTTCTTCTTTTTTTCGACTCACTATAAAGATTTCTTTTCTACCCTTGGGGCCCTTATTCATTCAAACACATGGAACTTCATATTTTCAGTTCCCATTGCTAACTTCATTCATTCACATTCTCACCACACCTCCTAATTTACCCATAGTTCCAACCTCAACTCCTTCCATTCATTACCCATTCTAAACAAGAAAAAACAAACTTCAAGGCTCAAAATAGGCTACAAGTTGATATTGAGGGTTAGTGTATGGATAATAGGCTATGAAAGAACGTGCCTATAGTCATTTTCCCTTATTACTACGCTTAATGCAACCTTGAGGGAGAAACTTGTCAAATTCTAGAAGTTTATTGCTAAAACTTTGTCCCACATCAAACGAACAAAAATTAGGCTCAAAACTCTCAAACAAGGTTCAATTTTGCTTCTCTTCACAATCATCCAATTTAAACTTAGTCTAACATGTACAATTTATGCTTCAAAGATCAATTTCTCAAGTAATCGACTCCTATCATAGGCTGCTCTATCACACGGATAATTAATCAAAATCCACAAAAAGATCAATTATGAATCAATCATTCTCATTTAAGGGATATACATGCCAATTTAAACCAACACAATCTATTTGTTTCGATTGTCCTATGTTCAAAGTTCCCCTAAAACAATTGTCTAGACTTTACAGATCAGAACTAGTACCACAAATCAAGAATTCAAAATACTGGTTTGAGTGAAAACCCTTGCAGAGACCAATTGTTCACATTGAAGCAAAAGAACAAGGATGGTACTAAATCCTAAATGCAGCAATTATAAAAACCTAAAATAAAAAAATAACAAAAATAAAAATTTAAAGCGAATAAAATGTTTTCCTTTTTCGAGTCCTCATCCCCCCAAACTTATTTCACTCAAAGGTGTGAAAAAGTTTGCAAGTTAGACTTGAAAAAGAAAAACCGTACCTCAGGACTGGTTGGACGGACCAGTGTCATCCTCCTCTCTCCACCGCCTCTGCCGCCAATAGGCAACCATCGGATCAATGTAGAGCTGGATATCGTCCATCCGCTCAATCATGTGCTGCAACTGGGCATTCACGGACACGCGATGAGCTACACTGACTGCACACTCCTCCTCGAAGGACGTGTGGATCTCCTCGAAGGATGTGCACTCCTGATCGATGAATAGCTGATGCTGCTCCTGGAAAGCCCGCTGCTGCGCGGCCAACTGCTACTGCTGTTGTTGCATGAATACTGCAAACTGAGTCCAATCTGGCTTTGATGAACTCGATCCCTCTCCAAAAAATGCGCCGGCCCCTAATCGGTGGGGATGTCCTCCGCGACACGCACGATCTCGCGATGGCGAAGCCGCAACTCACCTTTCTCGTGCTCTTGCTCAGGCGTCAAGATGCACTAATCGGCCCTAAACCGATAATGTCAATGCCTGAGGTGGTAAGTAGGCTCGCTTCACCCCCTCGGTCCTCTCGTGTGCTCCATGTGGGCATCGATCGACATGAACCAATTATCACGGTACTCATAGTCCGTTACATGGGTCAGCGTAGGCTGCGACATATGGAAGAAATCCCTATTCCAGAGCTTCCAAAACCATCCTCCAAGTGGGTTGTGGGCGACTTTATCTGGAGGAGCTGGGGAATATCCAAGCCCATGGGTGGTGGACAAGCCTCCAAGTCCACCGTCGGGATCCCAGGAGCATCGGCAATAGGGGTGATCATTCCCCCACACCACACTGTGCTGGTCGTGGCCTTTGCCTGCCTCTCCCAGTTATCCATCACAAGTCCGGCCATGCTCACCTTTGTCCGAGTGAGCATCCCCCAAAGCACCAGGAGCTCCTGGAAGCGCACCTTGCCACTCTAATTTCTACCGGCAAGAGAAACTCCGAGGTACCGCAGAATGTAGCGGAAGATTGATGGATTTATATACTAAAAGCATTATGATTAGTATATTATGTACAAGGTCGATTAGTTAATATACTGGGAATCATAAATGTTGTATGTTCATCTCCTATCTGAATAACCAAACATGCGTCGCAAACGCAATTATCCTCTTATCTCGTCGATAGGAAGATCATACGGTGTGTAGTAGATCACGGAAGATCGTATGGATCATTTGACCTAGCGAGATATATATAGTTATCACAGCTGAGACAATTCTAGGATAAACTATTGGTGTAGGCTGCAGCTTACGTAGTAATAAGCATCTTATCTTGGTTGGCTTGGTATGTTGGTGTGAGGCACACATTGATAAGGACCTAAGTCGAGATCGATTCTTTTATCTGACATTAAAAGAATCTAGATCTCTATGGCTTGATGAGATCCTAAGCCTATATGAAGGCACAGAAGTATATGCAGATTGTGTATTCAGAGCCGACCCTGTAATTTTTGAGGCCCCGTGCGAACAAGAAAAATAGTGCCCTAATTTTTTTGTAATTATAAATAAGAATATTAATAAAATATAATATTCAATATTATGTCAAAGCAAGTTCACTCAATATTTCTTGTGATATACTCGATCGCATATAATATTTAAATAACTTAAATTTTGAAAAAAAAAGTCTACCAACTTATGCAACGGTAACGGGTATCGTCATATGTATGAAATTATCCAATCTTTTTAAATAAGTCAATATATCTATAGTGGTATAAAAGACATATACCATATGGTGTTTAGTTTATGAAACAATTATTAAAAATTAAAAAAATTAAATTAAACAAACTAAATTCTAAAAAAAATCAATCAAAATGACATGTAAGAATTTAAAACTATGCAAGTGAACTAGTTAACAATGCACAAAAAATCTGAAACCATGTAGTTGTGAAATTTTACAAAACTCATCAAAGATAAACCCTATATATGTATCCAAAAAATAAAAAAAAATTTACCTAACTAGTAACGTTTAGATGATGAGACATTTCATTTATTTTTTTTTAAATGATATTTTTGTGGCAAATTATGTGACGATGACTGTAAATATTTGTTTTTAATTAGTAATAGATATCATTAACAAATAAATCTTAATATCTTGTCTCATTTTTTTAATTTAGATTGAACTAAATATTTGTGTTAGGATAAATATAAATTATAATTTTTTGTTAATCTATTCAGTTAAGCTAAAAACTCAGTTTTTTATTAGTTTTTTTTTAAAAATGTATACTAAGATAAATTAGCATAACATTACTACTATATATATTTTTAAAAAATGGTGCCCCTCTCATTCGGAGGCCCCGGTGCGGTGCACCTCTCGCACGGCCTCAGGGCCGCCCCTGTGTGTATTACTTTGAGTTGCAGTGAAAGGCTCTGGTTGAGCTTGTATATTTGTATCTTGGGTAATAGCGGTTTGTGTATGACTGTCTGGTACTGGAACTAGGTAACCACATCCAGTATAGGATGGAGACATTCCCTGAGCAACTCAAAAGGTTCGTTATGCTAAAGTCCTGCAGGCTGATTAAGTTCAAGCATAAGTGAAAATGTTTGAGTGGATTGACTCAGGAATATAAGATGTTAATTAATTAAATAGCTTCTCAGAGCTTAAATTAATTAACGAATGTCTGTAACCTTAAATATGGGGATAAATTGAGCGCATGCAACCCATACCTAAAACGTGGTAGCAAATAGGTAGGACAATATTGATTCTCTGGTGGAATGAATCATTATTAGTTAATTAATTATATTCTGGGTTGAATATGAGAATTAATTAATTGATAGGCTTTATTTTCTATTTGCATTATGGTCCCTGGTCTGGCCCATAAAACTTAGGCCCAGTAGAAGTCCAGTATTTTCCTATAAATAGGCCTCAATTCCTCAGATCTCTACACACCACGAGATCATAAGTTGCACACAGCAAACCAGAATTTGGGAGCTGTGGTGATCAACTAGATCTGAGAAATGAGGAGAAAATTCTGCTTCTCAACCGAGCAAGGAATCTGAAGGGAATCTTCACCAGATATTCAGATTGAGTTGGGATACAGATCAGAAGATTAGATCAGGAGGATCTTCTTTCTTCTCTCCATCTTCTGTTTTAAAAAATCAGATCTAATTCCTTTTATCTGTTAGGGAATTAATCTTTCTGCGTTGGAAAAGAGATCAAGAGGAATCTCCGCGTACTCGTTCTTCAGGGTTTCGCAATCCAGGTATTCCGCATAAACCTTCTTTATGCATAATCAATAGGAGCATGCAAGGAATAATTATAAGCATAGCAATTTATTTTTGATATTCCAATTAACAATCCGGGCAAATGGACTTCGTGATTCAGTTCACGATTCCCATCAATTGATATCAGAGCCAGGTTCATTAATTGGCTCTATCGGAAAAAAATAATATTGCCTATGATTTGTATAATTATTATTATTGATTGAATGCTATGAATAGTTTTTGGATTGTATGATTATGTTTTTTCGTCCTCGTGGTTCTTGGGTTAATCTGCCCTTTCATAAAGATTCATTTTTCACCCACGAGATAAATTTGTGGTTAGATTTAAATTCCAAATTGTGTTAGGATGCAATCCCATGTAATCTTTTATTTTAAAAAATAAATCTGTAAAATGGAAAACGAAGAACACGAAGAATGAATGAAGAACACGAAGAACGAAGGACCGCGCGACAACACACGACGGCGTCAGCATGGTAGCATGCCATGCACGATGGTTGGCGAGGGCAGGCACAGCGGAACGGCGCATGGCAGGCCACGGCGGCGGCGGCGGCGCTGCAAAACCCTAGGGTTTCAGCGCGCGCGCGCGCATGCAGGCTGCTGGCCGCGCGGCCACAGCCGGCCAGGCGAAGGCGCGGCGGCCCTAGGCTGGCAACGCGAGGATGGTGGCGAGAAGGCCGGGATGGCGGCGAGCGCTACCAGGGTGCAAGGCGCGCGCGTGGCGAACCTACATATTAATTTAATTTCAATTTATCTAGGATAGAGCCTAAGAACTAGACCCTGGCTCTGATACCAATTGTAGGATTCAAGTCTACAATAGACAACGCGAATTGCCACTTTAAACTTGCCAAGGATCGTTCTTAGGATATCAAGAATAAATATAAATTAAATAAATCAGGTGAACCTAGGCATGTTCCTACAAACTTAATTGCAATAGATGGATTCTTGGAATACCTCAACTCCTGCGGATTGAATACGGCGGTAGATCGTTGATGGTGTTCCTACAGATCTGATCTTCTGATCTGTTCCCTTGCTTGATCTGAAAATCTGGTGAGGATACGCTACTGGATCTACAGCCGCCCACTCTCTCAATCTCTCTAGGGTTTCTGATTTGAAACTTCAAAACTTATGTAGGGAAATGAGAGATTTATCTATTTATACAGATCTGGAGAATGGGCTATTAGGGTTTAATAAACCCTGATGGGCTCTGAGCAATGTTGGACCAGACTAGGGATCAAATGCAAATAATAAAGTGGGCCTCCTATTAATTAATTCCATGTTCAACCCAGAACATAATGAATTAATAAACATTAATTCATGCCACCAGAGAATTAATGCTGACCTACCCCTTTATTACCACATTATTAAGAACGGGTTGCATTGACTTGGTTAATCCCCAAATTTAAGGTTACAGGCATTCATTAATTAATTCACCGTATGGCTGCAATTAATGAATCTCTTATTATTCCTGAGTAGTACCACTGAACCCTTATCGCATATGCTTGAATCAATGATTCAGCCTGCAGGACATAGCATAACGAACCTTGTGAACTTCCCAGAGAATGTCACCATCCTGAAACGGATATGGTTATCTAAATCCAGCCCGAGGAAACCGCACACTAACAGCCATCACCCAAGATGCAGATATATGAGTACATGTAATACTCTCCACCATAGCAAGTCAAAGTGACAGTCAACCCACATGTGCCCCTCAGCTTTCAATAGACTTTAGATCCTACCAAGTTACTGAGATCTTTACTCATTCTTATGTCAAGTAGAATGGTTCATCTAACTATTGATCCTATCAATACATTGAGATGTACCGGTCACACAAAGCAGTCAAGATAAACCACTTATGAACTTGTGTGCCGCAGCCTAAACCGATAGCCAAACCAGAAACTGTCTCAGCTGTGATAACTATTTATATCACGCTAGGCCAAACGATCTATAAGATCTTTAGTCATCTCTTACACACCGTATGATCTCCCTATCGACGAGATAACTTGATATGTTTTTTTGCATCATATGATTGTTAATTCAGACATGAGTTGTTTATTGCAAGTCATTAATGATTACCAGTATATCAAACATCGACCCTCTTACCTCAACCTCCGTGGAATCAGAAGAGGAGGAAGGCTCCTCCCAAATCTCAACCGATGACACCATCGAACATAACCAAACTGAAATAGCATGAAGCACAAAAGCACGAAAATTGGCAAAACAAGAAAGGAGGTCCCCCGAAAAACCAAAATGAAAAAGAAGAAAGACAAAGAAAATACGCACACAATTAAGAGAGTGGGAAAAGACCTCGAAATCGAAACACACAAAAGTCTACTCAAGCACAACACAAACTAACTAATGCACCCGATCACACCATGCATACGAAAGATCACGAACACACCAACAAACGCAAGAGATACTAACACAAAAAAAACTAGACGACATATACAAAAGCTGCATTCATAGGACTACAATCAGTGTAATGTATTGAAGTAAAAAAATCGATTCAGAATTCCGAAGAGATGAACAGACCAAATAGCATGCATGCTACACCAACTAAAACCCAATGGGCGAGCAACCACTCGACTCAAAAATCAAGAAAAGAGGCAAAAATTAAAGCAAGAACAAGCAAAAATACCAAACAACATGAAGCAAGAACAAGGCAACAACCGAAACCCGTACTAAACGATCCAAAGCAAACGACGATTGAGAACTAGAACACACAACACGTGAAACCTATCCTACGAGAACACAATCCAATTCGCCCCCAATATTTCCCCTCCACTCAGATCTGAAGGAAACAATCACAACACTTAAACAACAGTTACAATACTAAAAAAAGATTGAAAAGAACAGTAGCAGAGCGAGAGCGCCAGAACAGTAGCGATGGCAGGGCAGTCGCCGGAGTAGCACCTATTCGCTGAGAAGATTGAACGGGGATGCGTAAGAGAGAGAAAGAGCGGTTGCAGGAATGTGAGTGTGGATTCAGAATTACCGCCTTGCCATCCCCTAGGCGGCAAAATCAAAAACCGTCTTAAGGAAGCAGCTCAGTATCGAGCACGCTCGGGGCTCACCGCTGAGCCCCGATACCCTTTGGTGTCCAACCCGACTCGTGAAGCTCAAAGCTTCGAATCTCCTTTCGTGAGAAGACTTCTAGCATGATCGACACCATCAATGAGAATGTGGGCCTTCCCCTGGAAACCTACAGGTGTCCCACGATTTGCTAGAATTCTTCTCACCTGCGCTCCCCGGAGCCTAAACAGAGTGCATGCACAAGAGTACCGCTCCGTGCAAGAGATCATTGCCCAGAATGATTCTAACCTGCGGGAACTCCGGACCCATGCATTGGCCCTCAAAGCGGCATCTCGATGCCACCCGATATTGCCATACGCTTGCATTCCCAAGGAATCTTCGTATCGGCCTGGGGTAGTATCCCGGCTACTCCCTACCAGAGCTGCTCTCTTGATCACTGCTATTTCTAACAGATTAATTATAGAACAGTGGCAAATAAATTTGTAAACCCGAAGGCTATCGAACCCACAGGGAAGAAATAACGAAAAACCCTGAAATACTAAACCATTAGTTCTTGAAATTACTGGTTAGGAAAATCAAATAAAGGTTTTGGTATTTTAAAATCGGAATTCTTTGAAGACGTAAAATAAACAGAAAATTAAATTGCTTTTGAAATCAAATATGAGAAACACAGATCCTAGGGAATTCTTCCTATCAAGTATAGCATGTATGAATAAATTGATTAATTCCTAAATTTAATTCCTCTTCGCAGTGAAACATCAGAAAAGTATTACGAACTTCTTGGTCTGACAATTCGCAAAGTAGATTAGTCAATTACCTATCTCCTCTCGGTCTCAAGATAAATCAACTAACTCCTACAGATCTACAGATTTATTCCTACAATTAATCTCCTTCAGTTACGACAAGAAATCAAATTGTATTGTGAAAATCTCTTTCGATTGAAAACTATCACAGTTACATCTCAAGTAATCAACTAGAAAATCCTAATAAGTGATCAGCAAATCAAGATTTAGAATAAGCACAGATTTCACAAACTACGAAGGGAAAGGGAAAATAATTCAATTAATCAAAACATGTATACAAGAATAGTTGAAACCCTAGAATCTGAGATGGAATTTAGTTACACATATTCATAGTAGTATTCATCAAAGAAAAATACAACCTGGAATGCATAAAACTGAAAAATCCACAAAGTCTTCTCGTAGAAGCTTGTCTTCAAAAACATAAAACCCTAGAAATCCTTAAAACTCTCAAAATAATAATTGCTCTCTGGTTTTTCTCTCTCTCTCTCTCTCTAACTCTCTAATTTCAAAAATTACATATATTTATAGTTGTGGAAAGATGTATCTAGCAGGACTAGGATTTAGATATGAATCAATCTTCCAAATCCAAACAGAATCAGGTTTCCCGCATGAACTTTGAGCGGTGCTGATCTCGCTTGATCGAGTAGCTGCCAACTTCTTCCTCGATCGAGTGGAATGTGACTCGGTCGAAGAGGCCAAAACTTCTTCCTCGCTCGATGCTGGATGGACTCGATCGATGAAGCCTTTCTGCTTCTTCGATCGAGTAAACTTGCTCGAATACTGGGCCTAATTCCTTCGGTTTTTCGACTAGAAACCTGCATGATTCATCAAACACGGCATTCCAGGTACAAAATCTAATTCATGCTAAAAAACAAGTAAGAAAATGATCTAAACATCACAAAATCAGTCAAAGAACTATAAGGTAAGTTAGTGAAAATCCTAACTTATCAACTCCCCCAAACTTGAACCATTAATCGTCCTCGATTAATCCACAGAAAAGAATTTTAATCAAATGCAGATACACGTGTGCAATGCCTCACAAGCATGTTTCATAATCCAAATATCACTCATCCACAAAAATCATGCAATCCAAACAAATTCTTGTTGGTAAATTATCAAGGAGAAACCTCACCGGAAAGTGTTTGCACTCATCTCTCAAACAAAAGGTTCCAGTTTGAACTTCACACAATCAAAGTTCCAGTTTATTTTACCATAGGTTTGACAAATTTCTCATCTATCCACTGCTTGTTAGTGTGGTTTTTCAGGGAATCAGAAAGGTCTTGTTTTGGTTGTAATGTGGCTTACCTAAAAGGTAGGATATTTTTGGCTAAGTGACTCAAGAGTTTTTCAATCAAACCCAAAGCATCAAACATATCATAACCACATTATTTTTCAATTTGCACACACAATTTTGTTCTTTTTCTTTCTTCCTTGTTCACATTCTCGGGGTTCCTAAGAATTTACTCTCACTTAGTTATGAACAACACATAGACAATTTTGTCTCTTTCTCTCATCAATGTTCATTTTCTTTTCTATTTTTTTCACATTCTATAGAAAACCCCTTTCTTTCTTTCTTTTTCGCTCATGACCTCATGTGGCCTCTCAACACATTCCCAAACAAACCAAAAATCCTCAATCACCAATTCATCAACCCTTCTAATCAAGAAAAAAATTCATTCAAGGCTCAAAGGGGCTACAAGTGAAAATTTTAAAGGTTAGTGTATGGGAAGAGGCTACGAAAGAACATGCCTAAAATCATTTTCACCCTATTACCACACTTAATGCAACCTCAAGAGAGAAATATGTCAAATTCTAGAAAATAAATCTGCAAACTTTGTCACTCATCAATGAAAGAAAAATTGTCACAAATTCTCACAAGGTAGAAATTTTGTTGCTCCTCAATAATTATCCAATTTCGAACAGTTATCATGCAAGAATTTAAGTTTCAAAGATCAATATGTAAAATAAAACAGCTCCTATCATCGGCTACTCTATCACAAAGATCATTATTCTCAATCAGCAAACATCTCGAGTATCAATCAATAATTCCCAGCTCAAGCAAAGATAAATAAGTAGTTTCAACACCATCATAATCAAATAGTTCCGACTATCCTATGTTCAAAGCTCCTAAACAATGCTCAAGCTATCTACCTAAAACAAGTATCAAAACCCAAGAGTTCAAGAATACTAGTTTTTCAAATAAAAAGCCTTGCAGAGAGCAATTGTTTAAAATTGAAGCATATAAACAAGGAAGTGACAGTTCAGACAACAAAACAAAAAAAACTGAAATTCAACGAACGCAAGAGAAAAAAAAAAAAAAAAAAGAAAGTAAAGATTACAAAACAAACAAACGTTTCTCTTTTCCTATCATCATCCCCCCCAAACTTATTCACTCGAATGAGGGAAAAAGTTTGAAAGTTAGATAAGGAAAAAGAGAAACGGTACCTCATTCTTCTTCCTCATCGGAAGGATCCTCCATCTGCACATCTGAAGTGGCTGTCCAGTCTGGCAATCGGCGGCGGCTGACCCGGTGATCAACGCGCTGAGGCTGAGAACTGGATGCGGGCTGCGAGTGAAGGAGAAGTTGCCGCATCTGAGCATCGAGGCTGTCCAACCTCGTCGTCACATCCTGCTGAAAAGTGGCCGACAGAACGGCCTGCTGCTGCATGTACTGGTAGATCGTTGCCAAGTCTACCGCGGAAGAAGAGGACTCTCCCGTGAAGCGGTGTGGCGGCTGTCCACCAGCCGGATCAGGAATGTGCTGCTCGGTGCCATCAACCGGCGGCTGCGGATCGCTCTGGTCGGGTCGAGTCTGTGGGCGGTGTCGGAGTCGGTATGTGCCTGGACCTCCTTGAGCACCAATCGTCAACCGCATGTGGGCGGGAGTGCTCATCAACCAATTATCGCGAAAGCGATGATCGGTGACATGGGTGAGAAGCGGCTTCGGCAGTGGGAACCGGTCGCCATTCGACATGCGCAAGAACCATCCTCTCTCCCTCGCCGAAATCATGCTCATCCGCACCAATGTGGCTGTGCCCACACCTCGATCTCCCTCCTCGAGTGCCTCGAACTGTGTCAAATCAATCCCCAACATTTCAGCAATAGGGGTGATCAATCCCCCGCTCCAGATGTTCCCTTTCTTCGCTTTGATCTGCTTCCTCCAGTGGTCCATGACAAATGCCCCCATGCTGTACTTCTTCCCGTGGAGCATGCAATAGAGTGCATACAATTCTGGAATCCGGACCTTGCCGCTTTCATGTCGTCCGGAAATCGACACACCCATGCATCGGTGGATGTATCAGAACACCGGATTGTCAATGGCGGAGGCCTTGTTCTTGCCGGAATCAAACTGTCTCAAATCAGCACTGGCCTCCGCAGCAATTTGGGACCAGAATAGTGCACAATCGAAGCTCGAGGGAGGCACACCATCGCCTCCCTCGTGGACCCCCCAGATATGCTCCAACTCGTTTCTCGGGAGCTCGTGGTATTGGTTCAGCAGTTGGAACCCAATTGTGGTCGGTTCCGCTTCGGGCTCCACCTCAAAAATCCGGAGAGAAGCCAGGAACTCCAAGACTAACGCCGGGTACGTGGGCCAGCGTCCTGTCATCCATCCACTCCATCCAATCTTTCCTAGGAGGTTCGTGACGTCATCCCGAATTCCCAATGTCTGCATTGTATCCGGGCAGGGATAGAGTGTTTGCCGGACTTCAAACTCTTCCCCCAGAAATTTTTTATACCTCCTCTGATGGGATCGGTGGCTGAATGAAGGTTGGAAATCCATTCTCAGTCTGCAAGAATTTTCAAAAAGTCAACAACGTTCAGTCCAAAGTTCATAGTGCAGTCAATGAGAATGTGACCAAAAATCCAAGGAAATTGAAGTACCCATTCAAAATTGATTTCACATTCATGCAATTCAATCTCAATTCTAGCCTATTATCATTTTGTTTTGCAAAATTTCATCCAGAACTAATAAAGCTAGAAAATCATGAGAATGTGCAAATTTTCCCCCAAACAATCGTACAAAGAAATCCCATGAATTTGAAGCACAACTCAACCATAAGCAAGAATATCGATGAAAACCACAACCCATATCGAATAATCACCAAAACTAGCAATGAAATTGACCAAAATTTTCATATAAGAACAAGGGCTCAAATTTTAAATTTAGGCAAAAATCATGCTCAATTCGTTCAAAGAATGCGAAATAATCGACAAGGAAGGTGTTAGAATTCGTACCTTGGTTGATGTTGACGATTGAGAAGAGAAAGTTTTGTTGGAGTGGAATTTGGTGAGAAAAATCGTGAGGAGTGTGTGTTTTTGTGAGGAAAAATGAGGTGAAGAGGGTTTAAAACCCGCCTCTGTCCGCGCTCAGAACTCGATACTTCGACCGAGTAGACGTCTACTCGATCGAGTAAGCATTCGCGGCATATTCGATCGAGGAGAATGTCCCTCGATCGAATAAGAGCCCGCGGCCTATTCGATCGAGTGAAATCTGGCTCGATCGAGGAAGATGATTTTCTTCCTCGATCGGTGCTGATTCTGACGTGCTTTTGATCCCGAACAATCTTGACACAAGTTTTGAACGAAAAACGAAACAACTGACTCGAAAAGAAAAAGAAAAAATCGAAAAACTTATTGGGTTACCTCCCAACCAGTGCTTGGTTTATTGTCGCTAGCTCGACAATACCTGATTTTTATACGGGCGATTCAAGTAGTACTTCTCCACTGCTTCGATCTGAAGTGGGGTGTAGTACGGTTTCAGGTTTTGCCCATTCACTTTGAATGTCTGACCATCTTGTCCGGCTAGTTCGACTACTCCGTTCATGAATTGGCAGACTACAGTGTACGGTCCGGACCACTTTGATTGGAGCTTTCCGGGCATGAATCGAAGACGGGATTTGAAAAGAAGAACCTTGTCACCGGAAGTGAAAACATGCGAGCGGATTTTCTTGTCGTGGAATCTCTTCACTCGATTTTTGTAGATGACATTGTTCTCAAAGGCTTCATCCCGAAAATCTTCTAATTCATTGAGTGACATGGCACGGTCTTCTGCGGCTGTCTTCCAATCCAAATTGACTTCTTTCAATGCTCTCTATGCCTTGTGCTCCATCTCGACAGGAAGATGACAAGATTTTCCGAAAACCAGCTGATATGGAGATGTCCCAATTGGTGTTTTGTAGGCGGTGCGGTATGCCCAAAGTGCATCATCGAGGACTGCCGCCCAATCCTTTCTTTGCTTGATCGTCTTCTCCAATATCTGCTTTACTTCTCTGTTGGATAGTTCCGTCAATCCATTCCCTTGAGGGTGATATGGGGTAGTAACGCGGTGCTTTACTCCGTATCTAGCAAGAAGAGAAGAAAGCCATTTGTTACAAAAATGTGATCCCCCATCACTTACCAAGGCTCTTGGTGTTCCGAATCTTGTCATCAGCTTCTTCAGGAATTTGATAACGACTTTGGAGTCGTTTGTGACTGTCGGGATAGCCTCGACCCATCGAGATACATAATCAACCGCTAGCAATATGTAGGTGAATCCTTGCGATTTCGGGAAGGGTCCCATGAAATCGATCCCCCATACATCAAATATTTCCACCTCGATGACTGGAGTCTGCGGCATCTCATTCTTTCGCGAGATGTTGCCGGTTCTTTTGCATCGATCACAGCCTGTTATCCATCCTCGACAGACTTCGTAGATAGACGGCCAATAGAACCCGCTTGCAAGAATCTTGAATGCCGTCCGGTTGGCTGAATGATGTCCCCCGGTTGGAGATGAGTGGCATGCTTCGAAGATCTTTCGCCACTCTGACTGGGGAACACAGCGGTGAATGACGCCATCAGCACATCTGCGCCATAGGTAAGGATCCTCCCAGTAATAGAATTTGACATCGTGCAGAAATTTCTTCTTTGCATAGCGCGAGGAGTCTGGAGGAAGTACGCCGCCTACCAGAAAATTGGCGAAGTCCGCAAACCACGGGGTTTTGGACTCGTACAACTCTTTCATGTCTTTCATGGCGTAGACCTGCTCGTCAGGGAATGTCTCTCGGATTGTTACTTGCTGATCGTCCCCTTTGACTGGCGGTTCTAGCCTTGACAGGTGGTCGGCAATGATATTCTCACTTCCCTTTCTGTCCTTGATTTCAATGTCAAACTCTTGCAACAGCAGAATCCACCGGATCAGTCTTGGCTTTGCATCAGGCTTTGCAAACAAATACTTGATTGCTGCGTGGTCGGTGTAGACAATTGTTTTGGAGCCTATCAGATAAGGCCGGAACTTGTCGACCGCTAGCATCTCTTTCTCCGTTGTGGTGTAGTTGCACTGAGCTGGGTTCATACTTTTGCTGGCGTATTGGATCACATGGAAGAGCTTTCCTTTCATTTGGCCTAGAGCAGCTCCGACTGCATAGTCGCTGGCATCGCACATCAATGTAAATGGCTCTTCCCAATCTGGTGCAGTCAGAACTGGCGCAGTAATCAGGGCTTCTTTCAGCTTTTTGAAGGCTCGCTGACAGTCTTCATCGAAGACGAAGGATACATCTTTCTCAAGCAAGTTGCACAGTGGTCTGGATACCTTCGAGAAGTCTTTGATGAACCTCCTATAGAATCCTGCATGACCTAGGAAACTTCGGACGGCTTTGACATTTGTTGGTGCCGGCATCTTCTCAATGGCTATCACTTTGGCTTGATCGACCTCCAATCCTTCGGCAGACACTCGATGTCCCAACACAATTCCCTCTCTCACCATGAAGTGGCACTTCTCCCAATTGAGGCACATGTTGGTCTTGACACATCTCTCAAGTACAGTGGCTAAATTCTGCAAACAAACATCAAATGAGCTGCCAAAGACTGAGAAATCATCCATAAATACCTCCATGATTTTTTCGATAAGATCGTGGAAGATTGCTGTCATGCATCTCTGAAAGGTGGCTGGCGCATTGCATAATCCAAAGGGCATACGTCGGTAGGCGAATACTCCATATGGACAGGTGAACGCCGTCTTGTGTTGATCTTCCGGTGCCACAGCTATCTGATTGTAACCTGAGTAGCCATCAAGAAAATAGTAAAACGGATAACCAGATAATCTATCAAGCATCTGATCAATGAATGGAAGGGGATAATGGTCCTTGCACGTGGCGGAGTTCAGAGCTCGGTAGTCAATGCAAACTCGCCATCCCGTGATCGGTCTTTGTGCTACTTCCTCTCCATCCTCGTTTTTCACAATTTGCATTCCTCCTTTCTTGGCTACCACTTGTGTTGGACTCACCCACTTGCTGTCGGAAATTGGGTAGATCATGCCGTGATCGAGTAACTTGAGGACTTCCTTTTTGACGGCTTCTTGCATGATTGGATTCAGACGTCTCTGTGCTTGTCTCTTTGGCTTCGCATCTTCTTCAAGGATGATCTTGTGCATGCACAGCGAGGGACTGATTCCTTTGATGTCTCCTAAGGTCCATCCAATGGCAGACTTGTAGGTTCGCAAAACTCGCAGCAGCTTGTCAAGTTCTCCCTGTGAAAGATAAGCAGACACGATAACAGGGTAAGTGCTGTCAGAACCCAGAAATGCATACCTGAGATGTGAAGGAAGTGTTTTGAGGTCCAGAACGGGTGGATTGGAGCTGAAACTCGGCTGTTCAGAGCTGACTTCGATCGAAGTACTTCCTTCCTCGATCGAGGTGGTCGCACTTTCTCCTTCGATCGAGGAGACGTGTCCCTCGGTCGAGTTTGATTTCCTGAAGCGGCTTGGCAGCGGTTCTCTCTTGAGTTCTTTCTCTCGGGTGATTTCCTCAAACACATCCAGTTGCAGTACTAGATTCAGAATCTCCTCAGTTGCTTCATCCAAGCATTCAGAAGAGGAGAGGGAGTTTTGCAAGCAGTTTTCCAGAAAATCTGCTTTACTTTTCAGACAAGTGAAGGGAGAAGACATTACCGGGCTGAAGCAATCGATCATGTGGCACTCCTCTGCATAACTTCCATCGTCGTGCCTTTGCATTGCCTTGTAGATTGAGAACGTTACTGACTCGTTGTTCACTCGGAACGTGAGCTTGCCGTCTCGAATGTCGATCAATGCCCCCCCGGTTTTCAGAAAAGGCCTTCCAAGGATCAATGGAATATTCCGATCCTCCTCCATGTCGAGCACCACAAAATCTGCAGGGATTATGAAATCCTTAACCTTTACAAGCACATCTTCAACAATGCCTTTCGGGTAAGTGACTGATCGGTCAGCCATCTGCAGTGATATCGTCGTGGGCTTGATGCTTCCGATCTTAAGCCGCTTGAAGATTGAAAGCGGCATCAAGGAACTAGCATGAGATTTTGAGATCCTTTTCGAGGCTTCACATCCAAGCCCAAACTTATCATTATGATGTCTTTGTTGGCTTACAAGGGCATTGAGAGCTGCCTTGCTGATGTATACATACAAATGCAGTCCTCTCTAGGTGTACTCTTTAAAGCAAGATTTTCTTTCTCTAAATTTTTAAATTTTTCTGATAGTTGAAAGAAATCTGCTTTTAATTTCAAGAGTTCCTCACTTTCTAAATTTAGTCTTTCGACTTCCTCGGTTAACGTTTGAACATTTAATTGAAGTGAGGTATTTTCACCAATAATAGCATTTTTGATCTTATACATTTTAGATAATTCAATGGACAGCTTTGTCAGGTAATCTTCGTCAGAATCCAAAAAGGATTCTTCCGATTCATCCATGACTGTAGTGCTAGAAGTGTTGGTAATTAGTACCTCATTTTCTTCAGCGGCTAGGGCTGATTCACTTCTCTGCTCAGCATCGGTATCAGTATCAGCAAACTGATCTTTGACAATATTTGCCATTAGTACGAACAGAGCTTCCTCGTTATCTTCTTCTTCTGAGGAATAATAATACTCCTCGTCATTCTCCGGAATGTCAGGAGCCTCCGTCCTTGTCAGCAACGCCCTGGTAACTGCTTTGACAGCACGTCTTTCAAATCTTTGCTTCATGCGTTCTCTCTCTTCTCTGCTGACCTTCGGACATTCATGCTTTAAATGGTCTGGTGAACCACATTCAAAGCACGTTCTCGCCTTTCGCTCTGCTGAGCGGGTAGATGATGATTGTTGAATTTCTTTTGCCTCTTTCTCAGCTTTGGCTTCTATCATCAACTTCTGAAGCTTTTTCATCTGCTCTTCCAGCACACTTATCTTTAGATCAACAGGTTGAGAGCCTGAGGTTGAGAAAACCTCCTTTGCTGGTGATGCTGGAGCAGGTCTTTCTTGCTTATAGAAGGGCTTCTTCATCTTAAACTTACTAAAGTCCTTCTTAGCGAAGTACGCTAAGTCCTCAGAGTTGGCAGCGTGGGTTGATGAAGCTTGTGCAACAGCTGCTTCATTCCTTTTTGACTGCTGAATAATAAACTCGTGAGATTTGAGTTGAGCGAATACCTCCTATGTAGATATGTTGTTGAGGTCCTTTTCACTCAAGCTTGTCATCTTCGCGAACCAGTCGTCCCTTGGATATAATTTGAATCTTGTTGTTCATCTCTCCATTTCCATATTCTTTCCCCAGGTTGCGAAGTTCCCCTATGATGGTGTTGATTCGTTCTTCCATATCTTGTATAAATTCACCTGCAATCATAGAGAATGATTCGTATTTATCAACAACTACCTGTAGCTTGTTGAGCTTCATCTGGTCTGTCTCTCGGGATGATTCGCAGACATATTCCCACATCTCTTTAGCAGTTTCAAAGTCAAGCGATTTGTCAGCCATCAACTTTGGTAGAGAGTCATAGATCAGCTTTTTTGCTACGTGTTTTAATTGAGCTCTCTTTTTATCTTCTATTGTATATTCTTCATAGGGCTTTGGAACCAATTGTGGTCTTGGTTCTTCTCTTGTAGCAGCAGCTCCTACAAAGGTGTTAGGTTTCATAATTTTAATTGGACCTCTTTCCAGTACATCAGCCATTTCAGGATGAATGCTCTGAAGTTGTATTAGAGCAAGCTTCTTCCATGACTTAAAGTTCTCCTTTGAGTACTTCCCCAGTGAGTGGTTCAACATTTTGTTCACTTCTTAAGTAGTTCATGAGCTTAGAAAGTTAAAACACAGAAAAACAGGTAATAGTGCAAGGAAAAGATAGATCTGGTCTTAAGCGACTCAGAAGCAGTCGGTTTTTCAACCTCCTGCGCTGATACCACTTGTTGGTCCTGATATATCAGAGTCGTCGTGCTTAAACTAGAACACGAAATGCAGCGGAATGATTAATCGTCACTTACACATATGTTTTCCTTTGAAGATTATTTAAACTCAGGTATAGATTAAGGTTGCTTCACAGTTATACACTAGCAATATGATTGCTAGGTTTAAAGTCTCGTGCGTAATAAAGCAGTAAAGAAACACGATGTTTATAGTGGTTCGATCCAAATAGATCTACGTCCACTCCTTAGCCGAAACGCTAAGAATTCACTAAGTAAGTATACAGAGTACAAGGATTCACCTTGGACGTTAAGTAGGCAGTGAACTTTTGGCTTGGCTACTTGACAACTATCCTCCGATATTCTGAACTTCTCAGGTGTAGGTCTGGCTGAGTCAAGGGCACACCTTCGTAAAACTTGTCTTTCCTACTTTGAAAGCTTTATAGTAACTTTTCTTTAGATGCGGCTAAACGCCCGTCTTAGTCTAGACCTTTTCAGGTGTTCGACTGTTGGATTCTTTCAGTAAGGAAAGGTATCCCAATTGATGGGAAAGTACTCGTAAATTACCCTTAGGATATTATTGTAAAAGGTTTTGTTGGATCAAACCTTAGTAGACGGTCGATCATTGCCGAACATTAGCATAGCTTAGCAACTGATGTAATGTCCTGTATAGGTTAAAACATCGAGTTGTAATAGAATAGGCTGATTGGGAATATCTCAGCAAACATCAAAGAATGCTGAAGGCCGCCAGCAATAACAGAATGCTAAGAAAATCAGTATTCGACAAACATATTATAAACTGCTGAAGATGCTAGCAAATCAAATCAGAAGTAGCAGACTCAGCCGGAGCCACACCAGGAAAGTCCGGGGTATCGGAAGATAGCCGTTAGGCAGACAGACCTTCAGGAGGCTGATTGCTTAACAGGAAAGGCAACTCTTTGTACACCGTATACTTTCTAGTAAAATTCTTAGCGATTCGGCTAAGGAGTGGACGTAGATCATTTGATCGAACCACTATAAAACTGTGTGTTGTCCTGTTGTTATTTGCGTTTCGAGCTATTATGTTTTAAAACCTAGTAACCACGTTGCTAGTGTATAACTGAAAAAGGTAAACTAAGAAAACCTTAACCAAGATAGAATTGAAAATAATTTAAATACAAAAAAACGTAATCTATTCCGCTGCACTTCGTGTGTGTACTTTATTGTAACCACGACGACTCTGATCATAAGGGACCAACAAGTGGTATCAGAGCAGGAGGTTGAAAAACCGACTGCCTCTGAGTCGCTTAGGACCTAGATCTTAGTCTTTCCTTGCGTCTCTTGTATTGGTATTTTAAATAGCTCAGGTAACGACGAGAATTACCCGATGTCTAATCACACTCTCCCGAAATACAACAAGGATGGATTTGAAACATGGAAAAAGAAGGTCATGATCCATCGGCAGAGCATACATCCAGAGATGAGAGACATCCTAACAATTGGACCTATAGAAATCATGAAGGTCAACACTCCACCCCCTGGACCCGCTGGTGGTCAACCCAGACCTGAGATGGTGAGCAAACCTTACGAGGAATGGACTCTTGAAGACAAAAAGAGAGGCCAGCTGGAGTTTATCGCCATGAAACTAATTATGGAATGTCTACCACCCCTAATGTCCAACAAAGCTCTAGATTATGTTACTGCAAAGGAGGTGTGGGATTATGTGTGCGAAGTCTCTGGGATTATGTGTGCGAAGTCTCTCAGGAAACGAAACAAATGAAGTGAAACAAGCTACAAGTTGTTGTGGACAAGTATGAATCCTTCGCCATGATTCCAGGAGAAACCATTCAGGAGATGGAAGAAAGATTCAACACTATCATCGCAGAACTTAAAAATGTCGGCAAAACATATGACAAAGGGGAAATGAATAACAAAATTATATCCAAGCTTTACCCCAGAAGTGATTAGTTTGTCAAGATGACAAGCATGACTGAAAAAGATCTCAACAATATGACGACCGCTAAAGTCTTCTCTCAACTTAAGTCACATGAGTTCATCATTCAGCAGTCAAAGAAAAATGAAGCTGCTGTTATACATCCAAATTCCACAAGCGTTGGAACTCAGGAAGACGTTGCATACTTTGTCAAGAAAGATGGAAACAAATAGAAATTTCCGAGGAAACCTTTCTACAACCAAGAAAAGTCCACACCTGCATCTGCAACATCATCCAAGGAAACTTCATCAACTTCTACAATTAACGATGAAGATAAAAAAATAGGCGAGCTGGAAGAACAGATGAAAAAGATACAAAAAATGATTCTGGAAGCAAAAGCCGAAAAGGAAGCAAAAGCGAGCATGATGCAGCAATCTACTGAAAAAAGGATAAGAACATGTTTTGAATGCAAGTCTCCTGATCACTTGAAACATGATTGTCCAAAAGTAAGTCCTGAAGAAAGAGAACGTCTGCGTCAGAGATTTGAAAGACGAGCAGTGCGAGCTGTAACAAAGGCGTTGCTAACACGGACATAAGTTCCTGATATTCCCGACAACGAAGAGGAATATTATCCTACTGATGAGGAAGAAGAAGCCCTAATGGTCTTTAGGGTAAAAATCGTTGAAGATGGTGAACCACTCGCTGATGCTGAGCAACCCCTTGAATCGGTCTTAGCAGTCGACAATCAGGAGGTAACACCTTTAACGAATACTTTATGCTCAGCACACACATCTGAATCAGAGGATTCCTTCCTAGATTCTGAGGAAGATTATCTTACTAAACTTTCTTTAGAACTTTCTAAGGTATACACCTTGAAAGATGCTATTGTGAAAGATAATTCTTCGCTCAAACAAAAAGTCCTAAGTCTGACCAATGAAGTCGAAAGACTAAGGTCTGATGGTGAGAAACTATCAAGACTTAGAACTAAATCTTCTGAACTCCTTGAAAACCTTGAGAATCTTGAAAAGGAGAATACATTGCTGAAGAACAAAGCCAATGAGAAGTGTGTCTGCGCATACATGACAAGATAGGATATTTTGAATAACCTGATAAACCGACAGAGACGTCACGGTGACCGATCTGGAATTGGGCATAGCTGCAATGACAAAAATAAAACTTTGAGGCAAAAAGAAAATATCATTTTTGTTTCTGGCGGAAAAATACTTGATAATAGTAAAGAGAAGGATAAATTAGTTGCTGAATCTTCAAATGCTAATCCGATCGCTCAGCAGAATATCGAACAATCTGCTGAACCCAAGCAGAGTGTCAAGCACTATGCTAGACCTCAGCAAAAGGTCAAGCAGAATGTAAGATTTCAACAGAGGATCATAAGAAATGCTGAACGTCAGCAAAACTCACATTTGAAGTCTGCTAAGCGAAACCTTTCAGCAAACTCAAGGACAAAGGCTGAGCATCTTGTTTCAAATGCCAGGAAGCCAAATCCAGTCCTTTCTCGGGAAAGAGACATTGAGGATCATTCAATGAAACCCCAACATTATCATAACACACCACATAGGAGAAACACCTATGTGAGACCTGAGTCCAGATATGTATATCATCGAAGGACGATGAAGGTAAAGGAGCACAACGTACAAACACATACACATGCACGTCAAAAGGTTGAAAAATCAGCAAAATAAATCTCGAAGAAAAATCTTTGACGATTATCAAAATGTGGGTTCCAAAAGGGGCAATGACTCAAGCTAATCCTCCAGGACCCGACTCGAAACGGGGACCTAAATCAACCTGATTGTTCTTGCAGGAACATGATTTAAGTGCTAAGACATCAAGCATGTCAAATGAGTGGATCCTGGACAGTGGTTGTTCTGCGCATATGACGGGAGACGAAGAATTATTCTCGGATATTCAAAAAACATATGGTCCATCTGTAGTGTTTGGTGACAACAACAAAGGAAGAGTACTTGGCAGAGGATGCATAGAGCGGAATGGACTAAGAATAGTAAATGTTGCTCTCGTATCCAATCTCAAACACAACCTGCTAAGCATTAGTCAACTATGCGAAAATGGGTACACAGTATCTTTCATTCATACGGGTTGTTTTATAGCTGACAATGTAACAGGAGAAGTAAAGCTTCGAGGAATTCGGAAAGGTGTACTTTATGTGGTTGATTGGCAAAGTGGTCAACAACACGCATGCTTTCTAGCACTAAACAAAGAGGAAACCACTTGGTTATGGCATAAGAGGTTAAATCATTTTAATTTCAAAACCATCAACCATATCGCTAGAAATGATCTTGTCACAGGTTTACCTCAAAACATCACGTTCCGTAAGGAAGGTATTTGCAAGGCATGCCAACAAGGAAAGTAGACCAAAGCTTCATTTCATTCCAACCCAGAAAAGAACACATCAAGCAGAATTCTAGAATTATTGCACATGGATTTATTCGGACCCGTCACTCCACCCTCGGTAAGTAAAAGAATATATACTCTTGTAATAGTTGATGATTATTCCAGGTACACATGGGTTCGCCTACTGAAGACTAAAGATGAGGTCAAAATTACTCTACCCGAGTTAATCCTCAAGGAGCAGAATAGCAAAGAAGTTACAGTGAAAATGATTCGATCTGACAATGGAACAGAATTTTGCAACGGCACTCTCATGGATTTTTGCACAGAAGCCGGTATAAATCATGAGAGATCCATTGCTAGGACTCCACAGCAGAATGGTCTAGCAGAAAGGAGGAATCGAACCCTGAAAGAAGCAGTGCGTTCTATGCTAGCCGATGCTGACTTACCTGCTAAATTTTGGGGCGAAGCAGTGATGACTGCATGCTATAATCAGAACAGGAGCTCTATCAACGGCCGATTCAACAAAACTCCCTACGAAGTATACAATGGTCGTAAGCCTAATTTAGATTATTTACGTGCTTTTGGTGCAACATGTTATATCCATAACAACGGAAAGTCAAAACTTAACACTTTTTCACCTAAGTCGGATGAGGGTGTACTTCTCGGATATGGTCACCCTACCCACAAAGGATATAGAGTGTTAAATAAGACTACTGGAATTGTGGAAATAACATGCAACGTTATTTTTGATGAATCTACTTTAGTGCCAGAGCTATCAATGAGACAAAGGATGACAATCATGAGACTAATGATGTCAATGGTCAATCGATCTTGAATTGTCATGAACACTCACGATCTGACCCGACTAAGTCTATGAATGAATGTAATCCCGTTCAGACCAAACCAGGAGACCAGGCTAGTGATGCTAACGTTCATGCTGAGGCCAATCCCCAAAAGGATATTCTTAATCCGCTAGATGATTCAGACGAGGAAAACTATTATCCTATCCCCGTCGCTGAGGAAATCAATGCTATTGAAGATCTTGGTAGAAGAGCTGCTGAGACACCAGATGCTGAGGATTCCATTGATAGAGAAGGTCCAGACCATGATATTCCTATAGCCGAAGAACGGGCTGCTGAAGAAACTCCTGCTACAGAAGTTCAAAATCCTAACACACAAGATGCTGAGAATGAAGTGGTCAACGCAGAACAGACGAATAATCTCGGAAGAGGAAGAACTACAGGAGAACCAATCAGACCAGCATGGTTGCGTGCACATCCACTAGAAGATGTTCTTGGAGACATCAATGATCCCATCTTGACCAGACAAGGATCTGCATTGTTTTCATGTTATCTATCAAGTGAAGAACCAACTAAAGTTGAGGATGCACTACGTGATCCAGACTGGGTAAATGCTATGCAAGAGGAGCTTGCTGAATTCTCTCACAACCACGTATGGGATCTGGTGGATAGACCAAAACATCAGAATGTCATAAGCACCAAATGGGTTTTCAAAAACAAGAAGAACGAATCAGGCTTGGTAGTAAGAAATAAAGCACGCCTTGTAGCCAAAGGGTACAAACAATGTGAAGGCATCGACTATGATGAGACATTTACGCCAGTAGCAAGACTGGAAGCAATCAGATTATTTCTCGCTTATGCAGCGCATCATGAATTCTCGGTCATGCAAATGGACGTTAAAAGTGCATTCCTTAATGGCAAACTCAAGGAGGAAGTCTACGTTGAGCAGCCTCCAGGTTTTGAGAATGGAAATCAGGTCTAATAACTAAGAAAAGCCATATATGGACTGAAGCAAGCACCTCGAGCTTGGTATGGGACTTTATCTAAGTTTCTACTCGACAATAGCTTCAAAAAGGGAAGGATTGATCAAACACTCTTTCGAATTAAGGACGAAGGAAGTATTCTACTCGTACAAATTTATGTTGATGACATCATCTTTGGCTAAAAAAATCAAGCTCTCTGTGATGAATTCTCAAAGCTAATGATGAGTAATTTTCAAATGAGTATGATGGGAAGAATGTCCTATTTTCTTGGACTTCAAGTTCACCAATCACGTGAAGGAATTTTCATTCATCAAAAGAAATATACGCGAGATCTCATTGCTAAATACTGTCCAGAGAAATCCAAGAGCTTAAGGATCCCCATCAGCAATGCGTGTATGGCAGATCTAGAAAAAAGATGGAGAAGCAGTGAACCCTACCCTATATCGAGGAATCATCGGATCTCTGCTATATCTCACTGCCAGCAGACCCGATATATCATATGCTGTGGGACTATGTGCCAGATATCAATCTCAACAAAACAAAACACATCTTGACACAGCAAGGCGAGTCATCCGTTATTTAAAGTGTACAGAAGGCTTAGGAATTTGGTATCCAAGAGCCGACAGTCTAGCTCTGAGTGGATATTCAGATTCTGATTTTGGAGGATGCAAAATCGACAGGAAAAACACCAGTGGTACATGTCAATTCCTTGGTCATAAATTGATCAGTTGGTTCAGCAAAAAGCAGCACTCGGTAGAAACCTCAACCACCGAAGCAGAGTATGTAGCTGGTGCTAGTTGCTGTCAGCAAATTCTGTGGATCCGACAACAACTCCAAGATTATGACATCTCACCTGAATGCGTACTTATCTATTGTGACAACAATAGTGCTATGTGCATCACAAAGAATCCAGTACATCATTCCAGGACAAAACACATTGACATCCGACATCACTTTATTCGTGATCATCAAGAAAAGAAAGATATTGATATTCAGCGAATATGTACTGAGGATCAAATAGCAGATATCTTCACTAAGCCCCTTGCAGAGGCAAGATTCAAAGATTTATGCATCAAATTGGGTATGATGGAACTAGATGTTGTTGCGGATGAATGAGACTTTACTCTCACTCTTTCTGATTTTCTTGGAATTTCTCACGGTACTTCCAACATATTATGGGAGACTCTACTGTATATAGTCTGCTAAGCCGATGGCAAAATGACGGATATGTCCCTATCAATCTTTAGCAGATATATTGATTCTGCTCAGCAAACTGTGAAGAAATGAAGATGACATCTACACTCTGTCACGAAAAGCAAACATCAAGAAATCGAAATATCCATACATTCTTCATCAAAAGAGGGACATGTCTTAGACATTCATTACAAAAGGAAGAGACGGCACTATCAGCCAAAACACAAAAGGAAATACAAGATTTACTACGGAGTTCATCTAGAAAGGCGACACAGACTTATAGGAATAGAAATCAGCCCCTTGAAGGTTGGATGGACCGTCAGCGATCTCTGGAAAATACTTCTCCATCAACCAGCTGAGCTGCATCCCATTTCGCAGAGGCACGAACGGATGAAGCTTGACAGCTTCCCAGACGTTCTTGAAGATGTATCCAGCCCAGTCAACGGAAGCAGCATCATCCATGGCCATCATCACGTGCCAAACAGGCCTTGAGAAACAGAGGTCATAAGGCTCCTCTCCAAGCAGGATTTCATGGGCAATGCGAAACATGACCCAATATGATGTCTTGAGACCCGAAGCAGGAATGTCAGGGCTGAAATCGAAACGAGGAGAATGACGCCACTTCTCCCATGCCAGCCATTCCGAAGCCACCTCCTCTGAAAGATAGTCCTCCACAGACAACGGACCTCTAGGAAGCCCGAAATCAACCGCAAAGGTGTCAGGGGTCCAATGGACAAGCTTATTATGGAACACCCCATAGATTGAGTTTGAACTCACATGGCATTCACTGAGGAAATCCCTCAACACCTCCTCCTGAAAACGATGGGGAGTAACACACAGAAATTGCGAAAGACCCCCCCACTGCAACGTAGAGATGACCTTGACTGCAACATCACATTCATCTATGTAATACCTATCCAGACCTGGCTCATCCAGGATCAGATTACGTCGGATATCTATGACCCGTGGAGGAGATTCCATGACTGAAGAAAGGGACTTGACTTTCTTAAAGAAGAAGAAGATTGAAGGTGTGAATCAGGGAAGAAGGACAGTTGAGATGTTTGGATAATCTCAAACTAAGGTATTTATAGAAGATTTCCCATTTATGACGCGAAGAAAGAGAAAAATCTGTCTGAAGATCGCAATGATTCATCCCTTGGAATACGAATCGTCGCCAATAAAGGAATTGACGTGTATGCATGGGAAGTCAAATCATTTTTTCCAGCAATGGGGAGCAAGGTGTATTGAAAAGTTCGAGGATCACTTTATCATTTGTTTAAGGGCTCTCTTAGACTCAGCAAATCTTCGGAAGCTGCTAGAAATCATAATGCTGAGAGGGATCATCATCTATCAGCATCCTTGAATGGCTGCTAGTTCAGAAGCAATAATATATCCTAAATCGAGGCGGGATGACTCAAAGTTCAAACTTGATGGGACCCGTTCAGGTGTAATTAATGCATGCAAACGGCGACACCAACTGAGGAGACGCTACGTTAGAAACACTTGAGTGTTTCTCAAAGCATGAGAAGCCATATGGAAAGACGCGTTTATTCTGAACCGTCGATCTAACATTTCGCAGATTTTCCCTCAACCGTTAGATCTTTCATTCAAATTAACCCTACCTTCGCTCTGATCACTGTTCACTTTCTTCTCACCTTTCGAAAATCAGAACAAAAATCCCCAATCCTAAAATCTCCATAGAATTTGAAATTATTCCAGTCTCTCCCTCACAAACATGGCTACAGACTCCCTAGCATCATCATCCCAGAAATCTACTTGTCAGGACCATCGCCCTGAATCAAATGAACCTCGTCCATTCTATTTTCCACCAAATTCTGAAGAACCCTTTGTTGGGAAATTATTCCTAAAATCTCCCTTAGGATTTATTTGTAAAAGGTTTTGTTGGATCAAACCTTAGTAGTTGGTCGATCATTTGCTGAACTCTAGAAAGACTAGCATACTCTGTAAAGTCCTGTATAGGTTCTATATTGAGTTGTAATAGACTAGTGTGCTAAGAAGAATTCCTAGCAGTCACGGAGAAGACGATGTTTGCTAAAAGACATTGAACAGCAGAATGCTAAGATATTAGCACTCATCAATAATCATCAAACGGCTAGATAAGCGAGCAAACAAAGGATAAAAGAGTTATGTTTGAACAAGAGTCTTCAGATGCTAAAGAAAGGATCCTAGCAGAGCAATATACAGGATGCTGAAGTCTCACTGTCGTTCTGACGAAAAGCTCACACAAAGGACGAGACTTTCCCTAAGTGGTTAGGAAAGTACAAGTCAAAGACAAAAGCGACTGTCACAGACCAAACAATCTCGGATCAAGAAGCCGTTGAGTCTAACGGATATGGAGATTCAAATTTTGAATCTCCACCTATAAAAGGCAGGTCCGAAAGTAAAGACAACTACTGCTTCTATCACTACAAACATTCGCAAACTACACAAGTGTGAGAACTCCTTGACAAAGCGAACAAGTGAAAAGTAGTCAGTTGGAAGCTCGTGATAAAAAAGTACATTCAAAGCTTTCAACAACCTAGAGTGTCTTTTCATTGAATATCTGACACTCACTCTTGAAGATTCTTGAACTTCCATTAAGAATCTTCAATCATTGGGATAACTTCCCTCCTAGGATGATCCAACAGTCACTCCAGAAAAGGATTGACTCTGACGGGCTTTAGCCGCACATTTATTGAGTTCAGGGGCAAACTATAAAAGCCTCATTAGCGAAGGACAAGTTTTACGAAGGTGTGCCCTTGACTTGACCGGAGCTGTGATCGGAAAAGTGCAAAGTAACGGAGGATAGTTGTGCTGTGGCCGGTTCGAAAGTTCGCCGCCTACAGCAAGTGTTGGCGAATCCTTGTACTGTTGTATACTTTTCTAGTGAAATACTTAGCATTCTAGCTAAGGAGTGGACGTAGATCTATTTGGATCGAACCACTATAAAATCCTGTGTTCATTTACTGTTTTATTATTTACTGTTCAAAGTTGATTTGAAACCTAGCAACAGAGTTGCTAGCGTATATCTTAAGACTAACTTAAATCATAACCTAAGCTAAGAAACATCTTGTAAACATCGATAAGTGTAAGTGACGTATATTCATTCCGCTGCATTTCGTGTTAAGTCTTAATCACGACGACTCTGATATTTGAGGACCAACAAGTGGTATCAGAGCAGGAGGTTGAAAAACCGACTGCTTCTGAGTCGCTTTGAGACCTGATCTATCTTTTCCTTGCACTCTTATCCCTGTTTTATCTATCTAGCTCAGGAAATCCTTCCAAAGGATACAGCACGATGAACCATTCACTTGGACAGTATGACAGAGAGAATTTTTCATCTTGGAAAAAGATGGCTCTCATACAACTTCAGAGCATACATCCCGAGATGGTGGATGTACTGGTAAGAGGTCCTATTCAGATTATGAAAGCTAACACCTTTATAGGACATGGACATGCTGAAGATGCTGCTGAAGGAGAACCAAGACCCCCGAGACCTGACATGGTTCCTAAACCGTTTGATGAATATACAAGTGAAGATAAAAAGAGAGCTCAACTAGAGCACGTGGCAAAGAAATTGATTCTTGATTCCCTTCCAAAGCTGATGAAAGAAAAAGCGCTTGATTTTGAAACTGCTAAGGAAATGTGGGACTACGTGTGCGAGTCTTCTCAGGAGACGGATCAAATGAAACGTAACAAACTACAGGTAGCTGTAGACAAATACGAATCCTTTTCTATGTGTGCAGGTGAAACCATACAAATTATGGAGGAACGCTTCAACACCATCATTGGAGAACTCAGGAATCTTGGAAAGAAGTATGATAACGGAGAGATGAACAACAAAATAATCTCCAAACTATATCCAAGAGATGACTGGTTCGCGAAAGTGACAAGTTTGAGTGAAAAAGACCTCAACAACATGACTACATCTGAGGTATTTGCTCAACTTAAAGCTCATGAATTTATTATACAGCAGTCGAAGAAAAATGAAACAGCTGTAGCACAAGCCGCATCAAATTTTGCTAGCAACTCTGAAGACTTGGCGTACTTCGCTAAGAAGGACTACAGTAAATTCAAGACAAAGAAGTCCTTCTACAAGCCAGAAAGACCTGCTCAAGCATCACCCGCAAAGGAAAGTACTTCCAGTGCAGGTACACAATCTATTGATCAAAAGATCAATGAGCTGGAAGAACAGATGAAAAGGATGCAGAGGATGCTGAATGAAGCGAAAGCTGAAAAAGAGGCGAAAGAGATCCAATCACCATCATCTAACCGCTCAGTAGAGCGAAAAACTAGAACTTGTTTTGAATGTGGTTCTCCAGATCATTTGAAGCATGATTGCCCAAAGGTCAGCAGAGAGGAAAGAGAACGTCTGAAGCAAAGATTTGAAAGACGCGCTGCTAAAGCAGTAACCAAGGCGTTGCTGACCAGGACGGAGATTGCTGATGAGGAGGAATTTTACTGCTCTTCAGAAGAAGAAGCACTGTTCGTGTTGATGGCAAACATTGTTGAAGATCAGTTTGCTGATGCGGACAACGATGCTGAGCAAACCAATGAATCAGCCCTCGCTGCTGAGGAAGCTGAGGTATTACCAACTAACCCATCTAGCAATCCAATCATAGATGAATCGGAGGAATCATTTTTCGATTCCGAGGAAGATTACTTGACAAAGCTGTCAATAGAGTTTTCAAAAATGTATGAGATCAAAAATGAAATCGTTGGGGAAAATACCTCACTAAAACTCAAAGTTACAAATTTGACCGAGGAAGTCGAGAGACTGAGGTTAGAAAGTGAGGAACTCTCGAAATTAAAAGCAGACTTCTCTCTTCTGTCAGAAAAATTTCAAACCTTAGAAAAGGAGAATCATGCTGTAAAGAGTAACCCCAAAGAGGACTGTATTTGCATGTACACATCCAGCAAGGCTGCTCTCAATGCCCTTGTAAGTAGTCAAAGACGTCATTATGATAAGTCTGGACTTGGATGCGAATCATCAAAAAGAATGTCAAAACCCTATGATAATTCGTCTAAACAAAATCCAATTATGTTTGTATCTGCTGGACATAACTCTGCTGAAAAGGGTAAAGGAGTAGATTCTGCTGAAACTTCGTATGCTAAGCCAATATCTAAACCGAAGAATAGACTTCCGCAGAATATGCCCATTGGATCTCAGCAGAGGTCTATACCAAAGACTGCCAATTATTCGTCTGCTGAATCTCAGTAGAGGCAAAACTCAGAATTTGCAAAGCCTTTATCTAATGGACCTCAGCAGAGGAACTCAAGGATAAATGCTGTATGCAATTCTAAGCCTCAGCAGAAGAATCAAAAGATGAATAACAGGCATGCATTTAATAGACCTCAGCAGAGGAATCCAAGAGCATCTGCTAAGCCTCACTCAGCAAACTCAAGGAGTACTGAGCATTCTGATTTCAACGCAAGGATAGTACATCCTAATTTTCACCAGAGGAGGCCTGCGCAGTACAATGCTGTGAGACCTATCTACCAGCAGAATATGCTGCATAGAAGAAAATGTCTATGCAAGGCCTGAGCCCATTCTATCTTCATTTCAAAGGGCAAGGAAGGCTAAGAACATCCCTTCATCCAGAAATAGTAATGTTAAAAATGCTAAGCCAAAGGTCAAGAAAGTGGTAAATCGTGAAACCAAGACGAAATTCTTGAAAGTCACTATGATGTGGGTTCCGAAAGGAACTATGCTTCACGCTAATCCTGCAGGACCCGACACTAAACAGGTACCTAAATCAACTTGATTCACTTGCAGGAACAGGACTCGAGAGCTACGGGAACGAGCATATCTAATGAGTGGGTCCTGGACAGCGGTTGCTCCGCTCATATGACCGGGAACGAAGAATTATTCTCAGACATGAGAAGACTATTTAACGGTCCCAAGGTCAAGTTCGGAGACAACAGTGAAGGAGAAGTCATTGGAAGAGGGTGCATTGAATGGAACGGATTAAGAATCATCAATGTGGCACTCGTATCCAACTTAAAGCATAATCTACTCAGCATAAGCCAACTATGTGAAAACGGGTATATCGTATCATTTATGAATACTGGTTGTGCTATTGCTGATGCTATTTCAGGAGAAGTAAAACTAAGAGGCATCCGCAAGGGTGGCTTGTATATTGTTGATTGGCAAAGCGGTCAACAACATTCCTGCTTTCTATCTCTAAATAAAGAGGAAACAACATGGCTATGGCATAAGAGGTTCAATCACTTAAATTTCAAAACTATCAATTACCTCGCCAAAAATAAGCTTGTTGTAGGTCTGCCCAATGAGACTTTCTGCAAGGAAGGATTATGCAAATCATGTCAACAAGGGCAGCAGACCAAATCATCCTTTAAGACAAATCCTGAAAAAGAAACATCACAGAGGATTCTGGAGCTACTTCATATGGATCTCTTCGGTCCAGTCACTCCACCCACTGTAAGTAAACGCCTATATACACTAGTAGTGGTTGATGATTTCTCCAGGTACACATGGGTACGTCTTCTAAAAACCAAGGATGAGGTGAAACTTGTCCTACCGGAGCTGATTCTCAAGGAGCAGAATAGTAAAGAAGTCACTGTAAAAAGAATTTGCTCGGACAATGGAACAGAGTTCTGTAATGGAGTGCTGATGGATTTCTGTGCTGAAGATGGAATATCACACGAAAAATCCACAGCTAGGACTCCTCAGCAGAATGGTCTAGTAGAACGGAGGAATCGGACGTTGAAGGAAGCCGTTCGCTCAATGCTAGCAGATTCCAAACTTCCTGCTAAGTACTGGGGGGAAGCAGTTATGACGGCTTGTTATACACAGAATAGGAGTGCTATCACGAGCAGATTCAACAATACTTCCTACGAAGTGTACAACGGTCGTAAGCCCTCTATAACTCATCTCTGTGCATTCGGTTCTACATGTTATATTCACAATAATGGAAAGTCTAAACTCAATAATTTCTCACCTAAGTCAGATGAGGGTGTACTTCTTGGTTATGGACACCCCACTCACAAAGGTTATAGGGTATTGAACAAGACTACCGGTATTGTGGAAATAACATGCAATGTTATTTTTGATGAGTCTACTTTAGTGCGCAGAGAAAACAAAAGAAAAGAGGATAGCAATCATGAGACTAATGATGTCAATGATCAAACATTCTTAAATTCTTTCGAGAATAAGCGTATTGATCCGACTAAGTCTATGAATGACTGCAATCCAAACCAGACGCACACAGCAGGGGACCAAACTGCTGACCAGGCCAGTGATGCTAATGATCATGCTGAGGCCACACCTACCAACACCTTAATTGAAACAACCATTCTAAAGGTGCTTGATGATGAAGAAGAGGAGATTACTAAGGACATTCCTTTTGGGGAAGGCACAGCCACTCATGAAGATCTTGGCAGAGGCGCTGCCGAGATTCCAGTTGTTGAAAGAGTTGCCGAAGAAACTCACGCACCAGGAAATTCCGCAGCAGTTATCCTGGTTGAAGCCAATCCAGTTGCTGAGCACCAGGACGGTGCTATGGATAATAATGTACAAGACGATGGCCTCGCAAGGGAAGAAAACGTGGTCAGGCCAGTCAGACCAACATGGCATCCTCTTGAAGACATCATAGGAGCTGTCAATGATCCCATAATGACAAGACAAGGCAACGCTATGCTCGCTTGCTATATCTCCAGTGAAGAACCCAAAAAGATCGAAGAGGCTCTACTAGATCCGAATTGGGTAAATGCTATGCATGAAGAACTTGCAGAATTCACACGAAACAATGTGTGGGAGCTGGTAGACAGACCTGAACATCAAAGCGTTATTGGCACAAAATGGGTGTTCAAAAACAAGAAAGATGAATCTGGTTCAGTTGTCAGAAATAAGGCGAGACTCGTAGCAAAAGGCTATAGACAGTGCGAAGGAATAGATTATGACGAGACATTTGCTCCTGTAGCAAGGCTGGAGGCCATTCGCTTATTTCTTGCGTACGCTGCTCATCATGAGTTCGATGTAATGCAAATGGATGTAAAAAGTGCCTTTCTAAATGGTGAGTTGAAGGAGGAAGTCTATGTCGAGCAACCACCAGGGTTCGAGCATGGCAATCAAGTATACAGACTCAAGAAGGCTCTCTATGGATTGAAACAAGCACCGAGAACTTGGTATGGAACTCTATCCAAATTCTTATTGAAGAATGGTTTTCAGAAAGGGAGGATTGATCAGACTCTCTTTCGCATTGAAGATGAAGGAGATATTTTACTGGTGCAAATATACGTTGATGACATTATTTTTTTCTCTAGAAATCAAGGATTATGTGACAAGTTTTCAGAGCTCATGACTAGCAACTTCCAGATGAGCATGATGGGAAAGATGTCATACTTTCTCTGATTGCAAGTTCAACAATCCAGAGAAGGGATTTTCATTCATCAGAAGAAGTATACTCGCGATTTGATTGCGAAATATTGCCCAGAAAAGACGAAGAGCCTGCGAATTCCTATAAGTATGACATGTATAGCCGCACTTGAGAAAGAGGAAGGCGATGTGAATCCTACTCTTTACAGAGGAATTATAGGTTCACTGCTATATCTCACCGCCAGCAGACCTGACATATCTTATGTCGTTGGATTGTGTGCTAGATATCAAGAAAATCCTAAGAAGGCGCATCTAGACACTGCTAAACGGATTGTGCGCTACTTGAAGTGCACAGAAGGCCTAGGACTTTGGTATCCTAGAGAAGATGGTCTTGCTCTGAGTGGATATTCGGATTCTGATTTTGGAGGATGCAAAATCGATAGGAAAAGCACAAGTGGCACGTGTCAATTTCTGGGACACAAGCTCATTAGTTGGTTCAGCAAAAAGTAGCACTCTGTTGCTACCTCCACCACTGAGGCAGAGTATGTGGCTGCTGCTAGCTGCTGTTCGCAAATTCTCTGGATAAGGCAACAATTGCAAGATTACGGGATTTCTCCCGAATGTGTGCCTATCTACTACGATAATAATAGTGCCATGTGCATCACAAAGAATCCTGTCCACCACTCTAGGACCAAGCATATCGATATCCATCATCACTTTATACGAGATCATCAGGAAAAGAAAGATATCGATGTTCGCTGTATATGCACCGAAGATCAAATAGCGGATATATTCACAAAGCCACTTCCAGAAAACAGATTTAAAGAATTATGTATTAAACTGGGTCTTATGGAGTTAGGCAATGTTTTGGATGAATAAGATGATATTCTTATTCTTTCTGGATTTCTTGGATTTCATGAAGACATTATTAAGTATTCTGGAGGTTGAATACATCTGTTGAAGAATATTCGTCTTCACAAACTGCAAATGCGAAGAATGCTAAGAAGACAATGGTTGCTGATCTTTCAGCAGACATCAAATTGGAGGCCAGAAACATAAAGTTGTGCATATTTCATACATCTTTTCATTTCATTTACTGAAAGATGTCATTACAAAGGAGGATGAGAAAATAGAAAAACAACAACATGCTTTCTATTCTAGGGAGAACGAGGCTTAAACGGGAAGAAGTCCGTATTCAGGAGGTTCGATCGTCCTTCTGCTATCCGAGGAAAGCTCTGCTCCAGCAACCAACTGAGCTACATTCCATTCAGCAGAGGCACAAAAGGGTAATATTGGACACAGTCTCGAACGCTGTCAAAGATGTATTTCGCCCAATCAACCTCGACCTCATCATCAATGGACATCATGATTTGCCATGTCTCCTTTGAGAAAGAAGTTTCATCATGGTTTTCTCCCATCAACATGTTGTGAGCAATGCGGAAGAGCACCCAATAAGGAGTCTGCAGATCGTATGCTGAAACAGAAAGGGAAAATTCTGACAGCGGCGATCGTCTCCACTTCTGCCAAGATGACCATTCAGGGGCTACTTCTGACAAACGGTAGCTTAACACTGACCCAGGACCTCTGGGAAGGCCGAATCGTCGAGAAAAGAAGTCTGGTGACCAACAGACTAGTTTGCCGCGGAAGGAACCATAGATGACTCCTTCCTCCACAGAGCAGTCCGCGATAAATTCTCGGAGAATATCTCCGTGGAAAGATCGTGGTGTGATCGTGACAAATTGGGTCAACCCACTTCGGTTGAGTTTTGACATCACCGTCTCCGCCACGATGTAATCGTTATCATACAGGGAATACAATCCAGATTCATGAAGAATCTGGTTACGGCGCAATTCCAGAGTTTGACCTGGCGAGTCCATTCTTTTGAAGATTTTTTTTGGAAAGAAGCAGTGAAAAAGAGTTCAGATAAAAGCACTTGTGGTGATAAGGGTCATCACAAGAAGGCTATTTATAAAGGGAAAATTTGTAACTCTTTACTTATGACAAGTTGAAGCAGTAATAAGAAGCAACGATGGTTCATATCTCGGGATATGAGACGATGAATACAGAAGAATCATCTTGAGAATAGTTTCGATTCAGTCAAAGATAGTTAATGGTCATTTGCTATATGTTGAATACACATACGGCTGCGACGACTTGACAGATGCCACGTCAGAATAGTCAAATGTTTCTTGGAAAAATAACCGACGAGTGAAAGGACGCACGCATTCAAGACCGTTGATCTATCTGACAGGAGTCTCCCAATTGTTAGATCTTGCATCTAAAGTTTAGCAGTCTACTAGATGTTTAAAAGTAAGTGTTTAGGGTTTCCGCTGTTGTAACTAGTTCAGAATTCTCAAGAATGACCAATTCGAAAGTGCACGAAAATTCATCGGTACAAAATTGTGAAAATTCGAAAATTTAAAAAGTCTTTCAAAAGTTGATTTTTATGGTTGAAACATGGTTATAGATGTATAAAAGTAATTGTTTTGCATTTCCACTTTTGTAATTAGTTAAGAATTATCAAAACTGACTAGCTCAAAAGTGAACGAAAATTCACCGGCACAATATTTTGAAAGTTCGCTAATTTAAAAACTGTTTCAAAAGCTGATTTTTATGGTTGAAATTTTTTTATTGATGCATAAAAGTAAGTGTTTTGGGTTTCCACTATTGTAATTTGTTTAGAATTGTCAAAAATGACCAGCTCGAAAGTGCACGAAAATTCACCAGTACAAAATTTAGAAAATTCGCAAATTTAAAAACTGTTTTAAAAAGTTGATTTTTATGGATGAAACATGTTTTTAGATTTATAGAAGTAAGTGTTTGGGGTTTCCACTGTTGTAATTCGTTTCAAATTGTCAAAAATGACCTGCTCAAAAGTGCACAAAAATTCACAGATACAATATTTTGAAAATTCGCAAATTTAAAAATTGTTTCAAAAGATGATTTTTATGGTTGAAATAAGTTTCTAGATGTATAAAAGTAAGTGTTTAGGGTTTCCGCTGATGTAACTAGTTCAGAATTGTCAAAAATGTCCAATTCGAAAGTGCACGAAAATTCACCGGTACAAAATTTTGAAAATTCGCAAATTTAAAAACTTTTTCAAAAGTTTATTTTAACGTTTGAAACTTATTTCTAGATGTATAAAAGTAAGTTTTTATGGTTTCCACAATTATAATTAGTTCTGAATTTTCAAAAATGAGCAGCTCGAAAGTACACGACAAATTCATCTGTACAAAATTTCAAAAATTCGCATATTTAAAAACTGTTTCAAAAGTTTATTTTTATGGTTGAAACATGTTTATTGATGCATAAAAATAAGTGTTTTGGGTTTCCACTATTGTAATTTGTTTAGAATTGTCAAAAATGACTAGCTCGAAAGTGCACGAATATTCACCGGTACAAAATTTTGAAAATTTGCAAATTTAAAAAGTGTTTCAAAATTTGATTTTTATGGTTGAAATATGTTTATAGATGTATAAAAGTAAGTTATTAGGGTTTTCACTGTTGTGATTAGTTAAGAATTGTCAAAACTGACCAGCATAAAAGTGAACGAAAATTCAACGGTACAATATTTTGAAAATTCAGAAATTTAAAAACTATTTCAAAAGTTGACTTTTTCGGTTGAAACATGTTTATTGATTCATAAAAGCAAGTTTTTTAGGTTTCCACTACTGTAATTTGTTCATAATTGTAAAAAATGACTAGCTCGAAAGTGCACGAAAATTCACCGGTACAAAATTTTGAAAATTCGCAAATTTAAAAACTGTTTCAAAAGTTGATTTTTATGGTTGAAACATGTTTATAGATGAATAGAAGTAAGTGTTTTAGGTTTCCACTGTTGTTATTTGTTCAAAATTGTCAAAAATGACCAGCACAAATTTGCACGAAAATTCACCGGTACAATATTCTGAAAATTCGCAAATTTAAAAACTATATCAAAAATTGATTTTTATGGTTGAAACATGTTTTTAGATGTTTAAAAGTAAGTGTTTAGGGTTTCCGCTGTTGTAACTAGTTCAGAATTCTCAAGAATGACCAATTCGAAAGTGCACGAAAATTCATCGGTACAAAATTTTGAAAATTCGCAAATTTAAAAACTTTTTCAAAAGTTTATTTTAATGTTTGAAACTTATTTCTAGATGTATAAAAGTAAGTTTTTATGGTTTCCACAATTATAATTAGTTCTGAATTTTTAAAAATGAGCAGCTCGAAAGTACATGAAAAATTAACCTGTACAAAATTTTGAAAATTCGCATATTTAAAAATTGTTTCAAAAGTTTATTTTGATGGTTGAAACATGTTTATTAATGCATAAAAGTAAGTGTTTTGGGTTTCCACTATTGTAATTTGTTTAGAATTGTCAAAAATGACTAGCTCGAAAGTGCACGAAAATTCACCGGTACAAAATTTTGAAAATTTGCAATTTTAAAAAGTGTTTCAAAATTTGATTTTTATGGTTGAAATATGTTTATAGATGTATAAAATTAAGATTTTTGGATTTCCATTGTTGTAATTAGTTAAGAATTGTCAAAACTGACCAGCATAAAAGTGAACCGGTACAATATTTTGAAAATTTGCAAATTTAAAAACTATTTCAAAAGTTGTTTTTTATGGTTGAAACATTTTTTTTGATGCATAAAAGTAAGTGTTATAGGTTTCCTCTATTGTAATTTGTTTAGAATTGTTAAAAATGACCAACTCGAAAGTGCACGAAAATTCACCGGTACAAAATTATGAAAATTCGCAAATTTAAAAACTATTTCTAAAGATGATTTTCATGGTTTAAACATGTTTATAGATGTATAGAATTAAGTGTATGGGGTTTCCACTGTTGTAATTCGTTCAGAATTGTCAAAAATGACCAGCTCAAAAGTGCACAAAAATTCAAAGGTAAAAAATTTTGAAAATTCAAAAATTTAAAAGCCTTTCAAAAGTTGATTTTTATGGTTGAAACATGTCTATAGATGTATAAAAGTTAGTGTTTTTGGGTTTCCACTTTTGTAATTAGTTAAGATTTGTCAAAAATGACCAGCTCAAAAGTGAACGAAAATTCATCGGTACAATATTTTGAAATTTTGCAAATTTAAAAACTGTTTCAAAAGTTGATTTTTATGGTTTTCATATGTTTAAAGATGCATAAAAGTAAGTGTTTTGTGTTTCCACTATTGTAATTTGTTCAGAATTGTCAAAAATGACCAGCTCGAAAGTGCACGAAAATTCACCCGTACAAAATTTTGAAAATTTTCAAATTTAAAAACTGTTTCAAAAGGTTATTTCTATGGTTCAAACATATTTATAGATGTATAGAAGTAAGTTTTTTGGGTTTCCACTGCTGTAATTCGTTCAAAATTGTCAAAATGACCAGCTCAAAAGTGCACAAAAATTCACCGGTACAATATTTTGGAAATTTGCAAATTTAAAAACTATTTCAAAAGTTGATTTTTATGGTTGAAACAAGTTTCTAGATGTATAAAAGTAAGTGTTTAGGGTTTCCACTGTTGTAATTAGTTCAGAATTGTCAAGAATGACCAATTCGAAAGTGCACGAAAATTCACCGGTACCAAATTTTAAAAATTCGCAAATTTAAAAACTTTTTCAAAAGTTTATTTTAATGGTTGAAACTTATTACTAGATGAATAAAAGTTAGTGTTTATGGTTTCCACAATTATAATTAGTTCTGAATTTTCAAAAATTACCAGCTCGAAATTGCACGAAAATTCAGCAGTATAAAATTTTGAAAATTCGCAAATTTAAAAAGTGTTTCAAAATTTGATTTTTGTGGTTCAAACATGTTTATAAATGTATAAAAGTAAGTGTTTTGGGTTTGCACTATTGTAATTAGTTAAGAATTGTCAAAACTGACAAGCTCAAAAGTGAACGAAAATTCACAAGTATAATAATATTTTGAAAATTCGCAAATTTAAAAACTGTTTCTAAAGAAGATTTTTATGGTTGAAGCATTTTTATTGATGCATAAAAGTAATTATTTTGGGTATCCACTATTTTAATTTGTTTAGAATTGTAAAAAATGACTAGCTCGAAATTGCACGAAAATTCACTGGTACAAAATTTTGAAAATTTGCAAATTTAAAAAGTGTTTCAAAATTTGATTTTTATGGTTGAAATAAGTTTATAGATGTATATAAGTAAGTGTTGGGAAATTTGTCTAAGTTTCCCTCCCTCAGTAGCTACTTGTATAGATCTTAGTTTTGGTGGATCAAATCCTAAGTCCTACCAGCGTCAGTTGTCTCTAGATAGCTCTAGTTCTCAAATGTAAAGTCCTGTTTAGGTCTTTTGAGTTGTAAGTCGCAGTTGATCAAGACTCATGCTGATACTGTTCACCAGCATGAGACATGCTTACCACTGGTTACTGTTTACCAGTTGGGAAAAGTTTCATCAGGTGGCGGCTGACAAAGACTCGTGCTGACACTGTTCACCAGCATGAGAAGAGCTAATGACTGGTTACTGTTCACCAGTTGGGAAGGATTTCACCAGCAGGCGGCTGACAAATCCTACCAGCAGAATACGTGTTCTCACTGACACTATTCACCAGCGGTGAAGCCACCAGTCATGGGAGATTCCAAGAAGAGTTAACATCAGACATATTGGTAGACTTAGATTGTGCCAGCGCAAGTCACCAGCAGAGACTGCCAGCACAAGATCACCAGAATGATCTACCAGTCGGATGTTACCAGCAGAATTCCAGATTCTCTCTCCCAGAGTCTTAGAGACAAAAAGAAGATTCGTCGAGGAATTAACTGACAGAGTATGACTTTAAGGAGGATACCTTAAAGTCCATCAGTTACAAGACACCAGTCTCGATTCCTCGTACTGACGAATAGTGCCGTTCTGACATAAAGAGATCAATGTCAGATAAAGCGGACAAAAGTATGGCACTTTCCGGAAAAACATACCTGCCGCCGTCAGAAGGACATGCGAGGACAGAGACCTTTTCCGGATGTGTCCAAACGGCTAGAAGATTTGAATGGGATCCCGCGTCTATAAATAGGTCGGAACCACCAACATTTAAGACGCTTGCTTCCTGACATTCAATACTCTTCTCTCTCGCTCAACTACCGAAAGTCTGAAACTTTATTGCAAGCAAGCAGAACACTTTCGAGGCCTTTCTAAAGGCTATCCGTGTGTTGATTTATCAAACACGAGACTTCAAGCTTCCAGCTTGTAAGTTACTAATCTCCTTGGTGCTCTTTCTCTTCCGAGGAAGTTCACAGCAGCTCTTGTGCCAGCCAGCACTTGAGTTATCACGGGCAGTTTGCCGTATTGAGAAGCTACGTTCTTGGGAGAACTAAACACCCAGTGAAGCTGTGGAGGTTGAAGTGACGTGCTCGCACTCCACCAGCTGATCAGAGTTGAAGAAGGAAACAAGGCCGGGAGCGGTTGATCTAGTGAACTGGTGGACGAGGCATTTACCAGCTAGAGATAGATCGTAGGACTCTTGTACCTGATTACTCTTAGTGAATTTCCAGTGCTACGACTGGAGAGTGGACGTAGATCAGTTGATCGAACCACTATAAATCCTTTATCTTTATCAGTTTTCTGCATTACGTTCTTATTTTAAACCCAGCACCCAAGTGCTGGTGTATACTCTGAAAACTGATAACTGCGCAAACAAGGCCTAAAATATTCAAAGTTTTGAATCACCAGCTGACAGGTCCCAGTCAGTTGGTTAACCAGCAAGTGCAAGAAAACGTTTACTCTTTTATTATTTCCGCTGCAAACGTTTTATACTCTGAAAAACCGGGACCAACAAGTGGTATCAGAGCAGTCGGTTCTTATAGACCGATTGTTTCTGAGTCGCTTAGGACCGAGATCCACGTTTCCTTGCACTCCTTTGTTTGTCTGTTGATTAGCTCAGGTACACGAAGATGAATACTCCGAAGTTACTCGACTACAAGCCTGAGAAGCATGACATATGGCGAAAGAGGTCACTCATTTCTCTGAAGAGCATCCATCCGGAAATGAAAGATGTGCTGGAGAAAGGGCCAATCGAGATCACCAAGATACAGCACCAGCTAGGAGATCGTCCAGCTGCTGTGATCCCAAAGCCTCAAGACGAATGGAACGCCGAGGACAGGAAGCGGAATCAGTTGGATTCCATTGCTCACGAATTGATCCTGGCTTCTCTTCCAGAGTCGCTGATGGAGGAAGCTCTCCAGTTTGACAATGCCAAGGGAGTATGGGATTACCTTGATAGTCTATGTCAAGAAACTGATCAAATGAAACGCAATAAATTGCAGGTTGCAGTGGACAAGTACGAGTCCTTCCAGATGTTGCCTGGAGAAACCATCAAGGAGATGGAGGCGAGATTCAACGCCATCGTCAGCGAGCTAAAGTCACTGGACAGGAAGTGCTCAAATGAAGATCTTAATGCCAAGATCCTGTCCAAGATGCCCAAGGAGGACTGGTTCGTGAAGACCACAGCTCTGAAGGAGAAGGACCTGTCCAAGATGACTCCCAAGGAATTATTTGCTCAATTGCAGGCACACGAGTGGGATATCCAGATGGTAAACAAGAATGAGGCCATCCGGAACATGGGATCCCCCAGCATCAAAGCTCAAGACGAAGCTTACTTCGTCAAGAAGGACTTCAAATGGAAGACCAAGAAGCCCTTCCATGCTGACAGACCTGCTGCCCAGCACAACCAGAAGAAAGAGATCCCAGCCACATCGGGATCTAACTCAAAAGACAGCGAGAGCTCTATCGCTGACCTTGAGCAACAGATGAAGAGACTGGCCGTTCTCCTGGAGAAAGCCAAGTCGAAACAGGGAGTATCTCTAAGCTCAACTGACGGAAAATTCGTCAAGAGAGCTCCCCGTGCTTGCTATCAGTGCCAATCCCCTGATCATCTTAAGTTTGAATGTCCACAGGTGGATAAAGATGAGCGGGAAAGGCTGAAGAAGCTCTTCGAAGAGCGTGCATCGAAAGCCGTTGCCAAGGCTATGCTGACCAGGACAGAAGTTCCTGACATTCCTGACCATGACGACGGAGAGTATGAGTCAGATGAAGAGTCAGAAGAGGAAGCTCTACTGGCACTTATGGCAGCCTTCGGAGAAGAATCAGCTGAAGGAAGTGCTGACAGTGAAGAGGCACTTGCAGCTGATGATCAGGTACAATCATCAGCTCCCCTAATGCATATTATGCCTTCTCACATTTTAGACGATTCTGAGTCGCGTTGCTCCGACTCAGAAGCTGTCACAATAGACATTCTTCAACAAGAATTTTTAAAATTTTATGAAATAAAGAATGTCTTGGCTGGCGAAAATGCTTCGCTGAAAGATCAAATTTTTGTTTTGACCAAGGAGATTGAAAAATCGAGGTCAATCAGTGAAGAGCTAGCCACTTTGAAAAAGACTCACTTTGAGTTGCTCCAAGATTTTCAAATTGCAAAAACTGAGCGAGATAATTTTCACAATCTCGTTCTGGAGCAAGAAAATAGAATAAATTTTCTAAATAAAGGCTCAAAAGACTTGGAAGCAGCTCTAAGTCATTGGAGAAAGCCTTCTGATAAGTCCGGGTTGGGATTTACAAAGGATTTGAGCATAAACCAGCCCGAACAAATCACTACTGGTAAGGGTAAGGACAAACTGGTAAATGCATCAGCACCAGCTGGTAATACCAGTCAGTCCCGAATGGCTAATCAGCACAGGAATAATAAGACCAGATACATAGGTGAGTCATCACGACAAAACCCTCAACTGGCAAAAACCTATGCTGACAGGACGCCAGCACACCTTAGGACGCAGACTAAGCCAAATAATTCTAAGGCAATGAAGTCAGCGTCAGCTGCCAGTGGGATCCGACAGCCAGCACCAGCTGTCAAGGGATTCCACGCACAACCTCTTAAGTATGCCAGTCACCAGCATATTTACAAGGGGTCCCAATCTCAGAGAAATTCTGAGAGAAGGACAATACCTGATAGGAGGAACACCTATCAGAGGCACGAGCCCAATCAAAAGTTTTCACAAAGGGCTATGAATGCTAACCGTGGTGGTCCATGTCCTCAGGGACCACCAAGGCAACACAATGTACCGGAAAAGCATTTCCGAAGCTCCCAGCGGAAGCGCACTTCCAAGGGAGATACACACACAACCTCACCTTCCCAAACCAAACGCATTTATTATTTCAAAAGGAAGGGAAATGCTGTTAATGATGTCAGCAAGGATAAAACCAAGCTGAATATCACCCAAGTCTGGATTCCGAAAGGAATTATCCAGCGATCTAACCCTGCAGGACCCGCAGAAGATCGGGGACCTAAATGAATCTCATTTCTTTCTTGCAGGTACAGGATCATGCGACACAGCTTCATAGATCGAGCGAGTGGATCATAGACAGTGGTTGCTCCGCTCACATGACTGGTGAAGAATTGCTATTTTCAGATCTTACCAAGGTCAAAGGACCTCCAGTCATATTCGGTGATAACTCAAAGGGCAGAGTTATCAGCAAGGGCTGCATCGAGAAGGACGATGTCAGAATCATAAATGTATCCCTTGTCACCAACCTCAAGCACAACCTCCTGAGCATCAGTCAGCTGTGCGACTACGGGTACACAGTTACCTTTGAGAAATCTGAGTGCCAGATCAAAGACAAGGAATCTGGCGAGACCAAGCTGAGAGGTGTTCGCAAAGGAGGACTTTATGTCGTTGACTGGCATAGCGGGAAGACTGACTCATGCTTCGTGGCCACCAGTTCCATGGAAACAAACTGGCTGTGGCACAAAAGGTTAAGTCATCTGAATTTCAAAACTATTAACTATCTGACTAAGCATGATCTTGTAGATGGTCTTCCCAAGGGCGGGTTCAAGAAGGAAGGAATTTGCAAGGCTTGCCAGCAAGGCAAACAAACTAAGAAGTCCTTCAAGAACCAGTCGCCAGTCTGCCCCAGTACCAGTCAGGTACTCGAACTGCTACATATGGATCTTTTTGGACCAGTAACGCCTCAAACCATTGGAGGACGACGATATTCGCTGGTGGTAGTCGATGACTACTCGCGCTACACATGGGTAAAGCTTCTCAGAACCAAGGATGAGGTGAAGATCATTCTTCCAGAGTTGATCGTCCAAGCTCAGAAACAGAGAGAAGCTGTGGTGAAGCGGATTCGGTCAGACAATGGGACTGAATTCTGCAACAGTCTGCTGATGGATTTTTGCGCGGAAGCTGGTATCAAACATGAAAGATCTACACCTAGGCAACCGCAGCAAAATGGACTAGCAGAACGTAGGAACAGGACGCTGAAAGAAGCGGTCCGGTCCATGCTGGCAGAGTCCGGCTTAGGACAGAGTTTCTGGGGAGAAGCGTTGGTGACGGCCTGCTACACTCAGAATAGAAGCGGGATCAACGACAGACTCCAGAAAACTCCCTACGAAGTTTATTTTGGTCGTAAGCCTTCTATAGCTCATCTCTGTGCTTTCGGTTCACCATGTTATATCCATAATAATGGCAAGTCAAAGTTAAATGCTTTTTCGCCTAAGGCTGATGAGGGAGTCTTTGTCGGATATGGACATCCCTCTCACAAGGGCTATAGAGTATTTAACAAGACCACCAAACTTGTGGAAATAACATGCAATGTTGTTTTTGATGAAGCTACTTTAGTGCGCAGGACCTTACGACAACTAGCTGAAGATGTTCCTGAGGTCAATGATGTCGTTGATCAGTTGGGCAGGAATTCTTCCGATACTCAACCAACTGGTTCGACTAGACCTATGACTGGATCATCTTCACAACCAGTTCCCTCGGTTGCCCATCAGCAAACCGGGAGGGTCGGTGATGCAAATGACCTTGCTGAGACCTTACACTCAATCTCCCTGAGTGGATCTAAGAACAATCAAGGGGGGATTCCGACTGAAATCTTTGAGCCAGAAGACAACGATGAACCAGCTGGAATGGAGGTACCAGCTGATACTGACAACGTTGGTGAAGGTTCAGGAAGCCAGTCAGACAGTGAAGCTGATGAAGAAGTTCCGACTGGTGAAGGTCAACCACCAGTTGAAATTCCAGTTCCGACTGGTGAAGGTCAACCGCCAGTTGCAGTTCCAGCTCCGACTGGTGAAAATGTGGAAGCACCAGTCATCAGGACAGAAGAACCTATTTCACAGCCGGCACCAGCAGTCGCTGGTCCTCCCAAATGGCTGAGGGATCACCCATCCGATGCTATTCTCGGTGATCCGGAAGGTTCTGTCCAGACTCGCCACGGCAGTGCACTCCTAAGTTGTTTTATTTCTCAAATGGAACCTACTTCCATAGGAGTTGCACTAGAATCTGCTGATTGGATTAATGCCATGCAAGAAGAGCTTGCTGAATTCACTCGCAACAATGTTTGGGACTTGGTGGAGAGACCATCACACCAGTCAGTGATTGGCACCAAGAGGGTCTTCAAGAACAAGCGAGATGAGAATGGCACCGTGGTCAGAAACAAAGCTCGTTTAGTCGCCAAAGGCTACAGGCAATGTGAAGGCATCGACTTCGACGAGACCTTCGCACCAGTTGCAAGAATAGAGGCGATACGGCTGTTCCTTGCGTATGCAGCGTATCACGGATTCACAGTATTCCAGATGGACGTGAAGAGCGCCTTCTTGAATGGCGAGCTAAAGGAGGAGGTTTATGTCGAGCAACCTCCAGGCTTTGAGATAGGCACCAAAGTGTACAAGCTGAGAAAGGCCCTGTATGGATTGAAACAGGCGCCCAGGGCTTGGTACGAAACGCTGTCACAATTCCTTATCAGCAATGGATTTCGGAAAGGGAAGATTGATAGGACTCTCTTCCTTCTCAAGGATGGAGGTGACATGCTAATGGTGCAGATCTATGTTGATGACAACATATTCGGATCAAGGAATATATCTCTCTGCGAGAAGTTTTCTCAACTGATGCAGACGTCATTTCAAATGAGTATGATGGGTAAATTGACATACTTCCTAGGACTCCAGGTCCAGCAGTCAGGTGATGGTATTTTCATTAATCAGCGGAAGTATACCAAGGATTTAATTCAGAAATATTGCCCAGAGAAAACTAAGTCCCTAAGGATACCAATGAGCACTAGCTGTCAGATATTTCTCGATGAACAAGGTGAATCAGTTGATCCTACCATTTACAGAGGTATCATTGGATCACTTCTCTATCTCACTGCCAGCAGACCCAACATTTCATACTCAGTCGGAGTGTGTGCCAGATTTCAAGCCAATCCGAAAAGGTCACACATGGAAGCTGCAAAGAGGATAGTGAAATATCTGAAGGGGACTGAATCTCTTGGAATATGGTATCCCAAAAATGATGAGATCACACTCATTGGATATTCAGATTCAGATTTTGCTGGATGCCGTATAGATCGAAAGAGTACCAGTGGTACGTGTCAGTTTCTAGGACACAAGCTAATCAGTTGGTTTAGCAAGAAGCAGCACTCAGTTGCTACATCTACCACTGAAGCTGAATATGTTGCCGCTGCCAGTTGCTGTGCTCAAATTATTTGGATCAAGCAACAACTGGAGGATTATGAAGTGGACACTGGCTGTGTACCCATCTATTGCGACAACAACAGTGCTATGTGCATCACAAAGAATCCGGTTCACCATTCTAGAACCAAGCACATAGATATTCGACATCACTTCATACGTGATCATGTCGAGAAGAAGGATGTCAGCGTGGACTACATCAGAACTGAAGATCAACTGGCTGACATCTTCACCAAACCCCTTCCAGAAGCAAGATTCAAGGAGTTGTGCATCAAACTCGGTCTCTTGGAGATTGATGCGAGCCCAAGTGTTGAGGAAGAATGAGTCCCAGCTCTCATTCTGTTCTTGATCTTCTGAAGGACGCTGATTACGACTAAGTCCAAGCTCTTAGTTGTTTTTATTTAAGTGGTATCTCAAGCTCACTGATGGTTCCTACTGGCGGAACTTATCCCTTGATTGTCTAAGGAAATGAGTCCCAGCTCTCATTCTGAAGTTGCCAGCACAAACCATCAGTTGAAGCGAAATTGGGTCCCAGCTCCCAATTTCAAGCGATGATGAGGAGAGGATTTCTTGAAGAGAAGATAATGCGGAATAAAATTGAGTCCAACCTCTCAATTTTTCTCTCTTTCAAGTTGTCAGCAGACAACTGGTGATATATCCACGACTGGTGAAGATTGAGTCCCAGCTCTCAATTTATCCAAGTACTCGGGAGCCAGTCGTAAGTACCAATTGTCAACTGGTAAGGAGGCCATGCTGACAAGGGGAAGTGTTCAACTGGCATATCCTGCTGATGACCAGTTATATTACTGATGACCAGTTGAGTCCCAGCTCTCAACTGATGATCTCTTGAGTCCAAGAGTCGTGCCAGCTGTCGCAGAAATGGCGGGATTGTTCAAATCCTCTTGCGTGTGCGTATCTCCGAATTTAATGCGGCATTTAATGCCACATTTAATACGCACAGTGTCTGCGCAGTCCGACGCTTGGATGCCACCAATCGGCGTGTGCCATATCAGCTCCACGTCGTGGCGCCCGTCAGCACGACCGCGCACATCACCACCGGGAAGCGGGCCTGCTGATGACCATCGATCCTTACTTGCTGAGACTTCATCTCGGTCGTTTAATCCTGCATGGCCCTTCGTATAAATACCCGATCTCCTTCATCGGGTTAACCTTTACGATCCCTCATATTTTCAGATCCCTAAATCTGTTCAAATTCCTTCAACTTCCTTTGATATTTTCTGAAGTCATGGCGTCTTCTTCGCAACCTCATGATGATAACCCCTCTACATCATCCTCATAGTCTCTCGACTTACCCCTCGCTGAAGCTCATATGCCAACATATACTGGCATTGTAAAGATAGAGGATATTGATTATAGCCATCCTTTTGCCAGACTGGTTCAGCTGAATAGACCGCCGACCCGACATCAACTCTCCAACGCACAGATAAGGGCTGCTCAGGTCCAAAAAGAGAAAATTTTGAATGAGAAATTGGCCCTGAAACATTTCGGCGAGGAGCTGATGGAGATGATTGACCGAGAACAGCTCCGACCGTACCTCACGGCGACCCCCAGAACTTTCCATCCTCATATGGTTGCGGAGTTCTATGCTAGGGCGGTTATTGCTGACGACAGGAAGTCGTTCACCACATCAGTATTCGGCCATCTGATCACGGTCGACGCTGCATACCTCGCCAACATCTTTGGGATGAGGAATGAAGGAGAGGAAGTGGCGACGTATCATAGGGATGATACGGTCGAGTTCCAGCGGAGGTGGGAGTAGTGGAGAAGGGCGGAGGTGATCGTTTTTAAAACGGGGATGAAGAAGTCCGAAATGGAAGATTTCTGGCAAATGGTGTGTGATATTGTAGTGCGCATGCTACAATGTGAAGTCGGCTCCTACACCGAGCTTAGCTTGCGCAAGTTCTCAGTGATGTGCGCCCTGGTAGATGGTGTACAGGGAAATTGGGCCGAATTCTTTTTTGGCCGATTGCTGGAGAATGTGGCGCGGAACATCACCGTGCCGACTGAAGGAAAGTTTGCCCACGCAGTCTCGTTCGGGCTGCGGATCAGCCACATCTTGGAAGTGGAGATGGGTGGAGGCGTTGACCAAGGGGAGAGACTGGTACCCTCAGACTTTATACCAGTCTCCAAGGTCAAGCAGGCTGACCCCGATTACATGAAGCCGCGCAGGTTGAAAGGCAAGAAGGCAGTGAACCCTGATGAGGCCGTTTCTGAAGAAGATTCAGAAGACCTGGGGGAGCAAGTGCCAGCTGTGGCTCTCCCACTGCCAGCAGCGGCGAATGCGGAGTTGAAGCGAAAGCTAGAGACGGAGTCTCTCTTCGCTACGATGGAGGAAGCGGTGGCTGAGGCTACTGGCATTCATCCTCGAGAAGTACAACTGGTACCAGCCACCAAGCCTCCATCCCGCAAGAAGCCGAAGACCCATCAGCACCAGCCGCCTCCGCAAGCTGTTGCTTATGATCCTGCGTCTGGAAAGATCTCAGTTCCAGTCAAGAAGTCCGTCTTGGGACTGACTGAGGAGGAGACCCTCGAGAGGATGACTCACAAGAGGAAGCGAATCCAGACCAGAGCCCAGAAGGAGGCCGAAGAGGCCAAGAAGGCGAAGCACGCCTCTATTATCAAGAAGAAACAAGCTCAATCCAGGCTGCGAGCCATTGTCGCCCAGCAGAAGAGGGAGGCTGAGCTGGCAGCCCGTGATGAAAGATTTGCCAAAATCAAGGCTGAGACCGAGGCCAGGCGCCAGGAGCAACTGCCCGACCAATTGCGCCAGGTGGCCAAGGGAAAATGGGGAGTCCCCGAGACTTCAACAAGTACCGTGCCACCAGCACCAGCACCAGGCGAAATATTACCCGATGAATCCTTTTCACGCCTGCTGGTGATGGGCACTGACGAGGACGTACTATCCCTTGTGGATGAGTACAAACCGGAGGAGGAAACCGCTGAAGTCCCTCCACCCGCGCAAGGGGGTGGTGGAAGTGATGAAGAAGTCCCACTGGCGACGCAAGAGGAAGCCAGTGGAGGAGTAGAGAAACGGGCGACCACCCCAGAAAAACTGGCGAGCTTCTCGGATGTCAGTTCTAAATCCGAAGAGGCAGAGGAGAAAGCGGTAGAGGTGGAGCAGGCCACCGAGATGGAGGTGAATACTGGTGGAGAGGCTGCTGATAAACCTGTGGTACAGCGCTCAACCGTGCAGAGGATGGAGCCGAGGGACCTTTTCCCTGATTTTGATGCTGAGGCTCGTGCTCATGCCGGTCGTCCAAAATCTTCTGAAGCCTCAACATCTTCGGGACGACCAGCGGCATCCTCATCAGCACCAGGACGCGCTGAGCGACGAGAAAGAAGGTCCTAAATGATCAGCATTCACTACATCCACCTGATCGATGAGGACGACTTTCAGGATCAAGTGACAGGGGTGCACCGGTGGGAGCACCGCGGGGAGATGGCATTTTATAATTCCAGGGTGCCTGAATTCTCAATCTTCAACATAATCCCGACCAGCGGCCTCCCCCACCAGTCCGTTTATGCTTCAAGAATTTTTGACTGGTGCCTGCCCCTGCAGCCAGTGGAATACTACAATTCCACATTGTATGAATATGCGGAGAACATCACGGTGGAAGTAGAGAGTGCCGTCGATGATGAGATAATCGCAGATTTCAAATATCTGTGGAGAGTGAGTCCGGAGCTGTTTAGGGAGTTCCGGCGGTGGAAGATTTTTGACCGGTGCGAGCGCCGATTAACTGTGGAAAAGCGCTCTGTGCTATACGCCCGGCTCGGACTGGGTTACTGGAGAGCGGAGGAGGAGTGGGCTCACGCATTCATGGATACAGATGCTGAGAATCCCCAGCAGCTGTCCATCAGGCGGATCAAGCGCCGTTTGAAAAAAATTGCTGACTATCGCAGACTGACTGGAAGCTCCGGCCTCCCGCGTCCGAAATTGGTGAAGTTACCTTTTCTCCAGTTCCACCTAACCAGCCGCGGCTACCAGATGGTTTACGCGCTCAGACGCATCCGAATACTGGTCGATCTTCCGAGGATCCCTCCCTACCATGCTATATTGTTCGACATGGCTGCCAGCGCTCTGTTGGTAGACCACTTAGTAGAGGAGGATCCCTCTCGTGGTTGGTGGCTGACTCTTGCCGTTCCCCCTGTTCCTACTGTCTTGGGCGATCTAGTCCCTGATTCTATGGACTGGCAAGTGGTGGAATTCACAGCCCCACC
>JAPKLW010001679.1:0-41430 GCA_026898455.1 Plectranthus barbatus
CTGAAATGCCTTCATCAGATGATTTGAAGAAAAAGTTGTTTGAGGATTATTATGGTGCTCCTGTCCCAGAAACTATTGAAGTTTTGCCTCCAAATGTAGTTAAAACTAAATGAAGTGTGAGTCGTATCATATCAAGAAAGGAGAAGGCAACAAGAGATTTGGATATGCGTTTGAGGATGTGAAGAAAATGTAAACAAATGGCAAATCACGATTCAAGAAATTGTGATAAGGTCAATAAATAGTTTTAGAACAGTAGTTATATAATGCATGTCTAGATGTTATATAATGCAACACTTTATCTTTAATAATGAAAGTTAAACATTTCCATTTAACTTTATCATAGTTCTTGTGTTTTTATATAATGCATGTTTCTATTATTTATAATGCATGTTTTATAATTTTATAATGCATGTTATTATGATTTATTTTTTATGGGTTATATTATAATTATGTTAAGTACATTCGTTTTATAATGCATGTTGAAATGATATATAATGCACATTTATACATGATATAATGCATGATATGTTCCAGTATAAAAAAGTTTACCAGAAAGAGTTAATATTGTTATTTAAATTAAGACATCGACGTTCATTAAGCAACCAGTGATAATCATGATAAACAAGATCTCCACCTTCTTGGTGGAGATTGGTCTAATCAAGAAATGCTAATCCCCTTCATGATAATCTCAAAACAGTGCATGAATTATAATATAACAACTATCGAATGCTAAATGATAGCAGCATAATATTAGTACCATTATATCAGACCCTGCCTAACATCAAAAACAAACTTAAAAGACAAACATTGTTTCCATCCAAATTCATCCAAACCCTGCCTACTTGCAAACACCTTTCATAAAAAACAAACTTAAAAAATAATCATTGTTTTAACCAACTTCCAAACACTTGTTCCCAAAGTCATGTTCTCATCAAATCTTTTGCCAACCCTTGTGCTGCCCTCACATATTTCTCCACAAATTCTTCCACATCAATATCTTCTTTTTCTGTTTCTTCATTGTAGAACCTGGTTGCTTTGTCAGTCACTTCCTTCTTGTGTTTGTTGAAGTTTGAGTTTATCAGAGCTCCACAGTTTTTGGCTCTCATGAAACGGAGTTGTCGGCTGTCATTCTTCTTGATGGCTGGGTTCCAATCTTTTAAATTCTCACCCATGTATGTTTCCATGTGGCGCATGACATAGATTCCACAGACCAGCTTATTCGTTTCATTTCTCCATTTCATTTTCAGCCTTTCCACGTGTGCATATTTTACTTTTGATTTTTTGGTTAGTTTCTGATTGAACAAAAACTCAGCAAAGTAATCAACCTGGCAACCATAGATATTCATTATTATTCAGAAAGTCATGCATTATAATGATAGGGTAACTGCATTATTAGACAATTTAATTAATATAAACAATATTCATTGTATATCGTACAAACATTCATTATTGTGTGTAAAGGTATGCATTAAACACGATTACATGCATTCAGACTACTACTATGAAGATGTATTTACTTACTAGCACTTTAGGGACTGTTCCATATTTGACCTTAAGTTCCTCATCAACAACTGCATCTGAGTTATCAATGAGAACTACTTCCATCTTACGCAGGTTGAAGCAAATTACGTAGAAGTGAAGGGATTGACAAATTGGGAAAAATACCTGGATATAAAGAAAAATTATGATTAAAACAATCTTTACTTAGTTTAGAATTAAGTTTATGATAGAAATCATACCAAATCACAATTTTTGATTTGGAAATTTTTCAAGCTATCCATTTCTATCTCCATCCTTTCAAAGAATGTCTTCTTTCTCTTTTCAATAGTTCATTTTTTGTTTGGGTCAACAATTGTGTAGCACTGTTGTATTTATAGTGTGTTAGTACTTGAAATATTTATATTTGTATAAATTATTGAAAGTAGAAAGTTAAGAGTTCTTACACAAGGATATGTGTTGAAGAAAATTCTCACTGGAGTCTTTGATTTTCTGTATTTTTCATGCTTGTTTAGGTGTGAACTCCAAGCATCAATCAAACCAACTTTTACATAGCTTTCAGGCCTAAAAGTCAGGAAATCTGATATCATCACTTGTGTAGTGCAGTCATCACATATAACTGTTTCCCTGTTCAAAATATTATAGAATATTAATTGATAAATCAATATATATTTCAAGGAAATTATTAAATTTTAAAGTAGTTTATTTTACTTACTGAGTTGGATGTGTTGATTTTAGGAGCCAATAATAAATTTCCTTTTCAAATTGCTCCAGTGGATCATTGATTTTGAGTGCAAGGTCATACACTCCTGACATCAATCTCGTAGATTTCTTTCTTTCAGTTGTTGTCCTTGTTTGCATCATTGAGCTAGCTGCTTGTCCTCCTTGCTCTTCGTCCTCCCTTCTTTCAAACTATGAAACTGCGTAAAAGGCAACATATTATTTTTATGTATATAATGCATGTTTCTATTCATTATAATGCATATTTGGATGCTTTATAATGCATGGAAGTCTAGATTGAATACAATTTTTGCCATTGTTTCATCATCATCTTCCTCGGTAATGTTTGTTTAAATATCCGCAATCACATTAGTGATTATTTTGTGGGGGTTTGTTGCACCTCTTCTTGTCCTTGTGATGAACCAAGTTCTTTTTCCTTTTCAACTTCTTCTCATTTTTCAACTTCTTCTCCTCCTTCTTGCATCTCTTCTCCTTCTCCTCTGTTTTCTTGTTCTTGTTCTTGTGGTGTTAAAGGCAAATCCTCCTACGTAGAAAATGATTTATTTATTAAATATCTAATTCTAATGGTTGTAGTTATTAAATAGTTGGAATATTTACCAGATTTACTTTGTAGTAATCTTTCATTGCTTGAATGTTGAGGCTGAAGTGTTCAGGACATGGTGTGTCAAATTGAGCTTTTTCATCAATTGCTTGCCTAATCTTCTCAAGGCATTTGAGCCATTCTGGATTGTTCCACTCATCTTCTAAGTGTTGTTCGCTTGATGGTTGTGAGGGTGATGTAACACCGATCAGATTTTTGGAAGTCTCCACAACCATTTTGAAATTGGAATTTTCCTGAACATGGTCGGGAGCTTTCGTGATCAAAGTGATCGATTTTGACATTGCCTATGCCATCACTCTTGCAGTGTCAATAATTTGATCGGTGTAGTCATCTGGTTCCACTTCTTCAATTGCTTTCTTTTTTGTTTCTTTCTCTTTCTGTTGCTTTTTTGTGTCCTCTCTGTCCTGCCTCATCTTCTCTACAATATTATCATCAATTCCAAGAAATACTGCTGGATCCATCATTGCGTCGACATGTCCGTCTCCAAATTTGTTGTTTTCAACCTTTTCTCTCTGTCGGGCTTTTATCAATGCTGTTGACCATGCTTTGATGACAGGAAATGTACTATCAACCAGTCGTGTGTAGTACACAACTCTATCAACGTATAAAAGCTGTCATGGAAAGTTAGTAATGTCATTAGTATATTGCATGTAAAACTACTTTTAAGCCTGTTATATAATGCTAAAGTTTATCAACTATAATGCAGGTTTTACAATTATATAATGCATTATGAAAACTCGAATGTAATATGTAAGAAAAAGTGTGTATACCATTGGAAGGAGGACAGGACCTGTGAAACAGACATTTGATTTTTTCTCCCAGAAATCCCTCTGCCTTATCAGGGAGTAAACCATCCAGTTGCACCAGTTGAATTGTTTAACATCAGACATGACCTCAAAATTCTCAAGAATTTTGGGTTTGACATATCCGTTAGCAGTATTCTCATAAAAACAATATTCAAGTAGCACTAGGAACTGCCTTTTGAACCAGTCTCCGCCATCTTTTTCAGAAATCATAGCCTCTCCATCGTCTACCGGCCTGATCTTCCACATTTTCTCTTTAATTATGCTTGCCCATTCTTTCAACATTGTGTTGTGTTTTCTTCTTGATCTTCTGATAACCTTTTTTTGGACTTTTCGAGAATCCAAAAATCATGAAGACGTCTTCGTCTGTCAAATATATTGTATGCTTTTTGTTGACTATTAAGCTGTAACTTTTCGGGTCAAAGTTGTCCATGCACCAATATGCTATTTTACCAGGAATTTCTTTAATTATGACATTGTAGATGTGTGTGAAACCCATCTCCTCTATAGCTTTAGTTTGTGCTTCATTCAGTTCTGATAGATGTCGTGTTAGAACATCAGGACTTGTTCTATATATTAAGTCCGGGAACTCGACATCTTTTTCTTCTTGTTTATCTTTTCCACTCCATTTTTGAAAGTTGTTTCTCTTTAACAACAATCTTTTTCTCGTGAACTACTAATTGCTTTTCTGGTTCCTCAACTATTTTAGTCTTTTTAGGATCTGTAGGAGAAACAAGAATGTCATTATTGAACATAAAAGTTTATTTTCTACATTTCATTATAGAGCAATCTAGTTGCATTATTGTTCTTTAATGTTTTCATTATAAAAGGTGACATGCAGTTTTATATATTTTTCCAATTTTTCTTTCATTATATTAGCAAAATCTACGCATTATAGTGCTTTAGACATTTCATTATAAAATCACAATATAGTACTTTGTATTTTTTCATTTAAGTTCGAAAATATGCATTATTGTTTATGTATGCTTTCATTATAACATGCAGTTTCATGAAAAGAAGAGTAAAACAACAAGTATGTGAACAGAGTATTTTCATAATCAAGCTTTCGATCATTCATTACAACATGCAGTTTCATGAAAAGAAGAGTAAAACAACAAGTATGTTTATAAATGTAAATCGAGAAGTTTCATGAAAACCTAAATCACTTAAAACTTTTTTAAAAAATTGTTTTTCGTTATTTTAGAGTTTTAACATGAAATCAAACTTTATAACTACTAATATGTTTGATTATAAAGTGAAATCTGAAAAATCAAACTCTAACTACAAAAATCTATCATTATAATGGTTAAATCGAGAAATAGTTCGCGGATTTTTTACCTTTTTTGTCTGGAAGTTTTCGTCGCCATTTCTGCTTTAACTTTTGTTGAATGTCTGGTTTTACCGTCACTGGTTAGTGTATTTCGTCGGTGAAGTTTGTGGATTTTTGTTTCGCAAGGAGGGAGAGGAAAAAGTTTTTGGTGGTTGAGTGAGATAAATTTTTTTTTGAAATGATAAATGAAATGACGTTTTTGCGTGCTGCAGGCATGAATGAATTATTACAGCTGTCATTGGTAATCGTGGAATCGTGTTACTGTGCGATTTATTTAATTTCAACATATAAAACTATATAATGATAGTATTTGAGTTATATAATGATAGTTCGTAGGTTATATGATGCAAGTTTTTGTGTTGTTTAATGAAACCTACTACTTTAAATTATTATATTTGTTAGTAAAATTTTGTTTATTCGTGTGAAATTCGATGAATAATATATAATGATAGTTTATTCACTCTATAATGAAAGTCTGCAAACTATATAATGCATGTACGTGGTATGTGTATTAAGAAAGTAATAATTTAAGGGCGAATTTTAATTATTAGCGAAAACACTAAATTGTAGGGGTGTTCATGGTTTGGCCGAAATCGGTCAAACCGGCCAAACCGTATTAATTTGGCCGGTTTGGCCGGTTTGAAATTTAATTTTCAAACTGGCGGTTTGAAAATTTTAAAACCGGATAATTTTGGTTTGGTTACGGTTTGGAGACTCAAACCGGCCGTTTGGGCCGGACCGGGCCGTATATTTATATATTAAATATAGTATAATTAATTAATATAATTTGTAGCTCATTTGTTAAGTTTCTACTTTTTCATACAATTAACCCATGTTCAAATTTATTGGCCAACATACTATAGTTTAAGTTTTATTTTTTTATTTATCAAAAATAAACTAATAAGTATTAACATTAAATAATATTATTTTATATAATTTCCTTAAGATAAATTAAGCATGAACTTTATAATAATAATTTTACACATCTCTTTCAATTTTACATTTGAATTTTAAGGTTATAATTTTAATATATTTGACTCATGTGTTTCTTTTGATTTACATTAAATTATAAATATAAGATTTTTAGAATAAAAATTATATTATTATAAGTAGTAACAAATAATATAAATCAATTAATTTGTATTTAGGCCCTAATTTTCTACAAATTATAGTAGATTGTTGAAAGTTGAAACATAGTTCTTTTTCAAACCGTCAAACTGGCCGGACCAAACCGTTTTTATATGGTTTGGCCGGTTTGGTTTTAAAAAATTATTTGGCCGGTTTGGTTTGAAAAATTTTCAAACCGTACCTATCGATTTGGCCGAAATTTTCCTTCCAAACCGGTCGAACCGGACCGCGAACACCCCTACTAAATTGCCCTATAATGAAGGTTTTTGGGGAAAAAATTCCCGCATATTTTTATTAGATCTGGATCGTTGATTGAGGAAGATCTACGACCGAGACTGTTTCATATTTCTTATGGTAATTGTGGTTCTCATTGGATCATGACCCTATATATATATATATATATATATATATATATAGAGGGGGGATCATATGATAATAAATAAGTATATTAAAAATAAGAATGAATCTTATCCATTAGATCTAATTATATCAATGGCTGATATCTAATCAAGCAACAATTAAAACACAATCAAGCAATAAATGATCAAGCAACAACTGAAATACAATCAAGCAACACTGTAATCAAGCAATAACTAAAACACAATCAAGCAATATTGTAAAGGTAATCATACTCCTCATACTCCTCACCGCCATTGCCTTGAGCTTAGGCGCCAATACTAGTGCCGGTAGGAGCTTTTCCGGCGGCCTTTTCCACATTCAATTATTAAAAACTTGATTTATGTTTTTAATTTTTATAATTTAATGTAGAAGTCGCATGTGCATGGAAAATACTTATTTTTTAAGTTTCATTCACATTTTTAGTTTAGTTTTTAGAGATATTGAAATAAGTGAAGGAAAGTTTTAATTCGATGTATTATTTGTAGAAAACGATGGTATTGAAAAACAACTTTTTTTTTTTTTTTGAGATATTTGAAAAACAACTTATATATGTATGATCGTTTAAAATTTAGGATAATTTTTTATGATTTAGCGTAAACTTCCATTTTTTAAAATCGGTTTATGATAAATGAAAATATTGAGAAAATAATTTAAGAGAAACTATGTCACTTTACTGAATAATGTCTAATCAATAACTTTGCGAACCCAGATCTTGACCAGTAATCGGACGGTGGAGATCATACACATCATTCATGTGATTCAAAAAAAAATACTCCTTCCGTCCCGGTTGATTAGTCCCCTTAAGAATTGACACAATAACCAATGCGAGTAGAGATAGAGGAAATAAGTATTTTATTAGTGAGTGGAGATTAACTTTCCATTTTAGGTAAATGGACAATTAAATGTGACGGACGAAAAAAGAAAGAGGGACGGACTAATGAAGTGGGACAAAGGGAGTATTAAATTTTTGTTGCCGGGACTTGAACCCGAGTCTCTCGGGTGAGAGCCAAGTATCCTAACCAACTAGACTACAACGGATATATATTTTGAATTTGAAAACACGCTTATTTATATGTTTCATTCACCTAACGAAAATCACAATAATGAAAAACACTCCCTCAGTTCCATTCCGATTAGACAATTTATATTGTCCAATTTTAAGTTTCATGTTTGTCAAAAAAATATATTTTAGAAAATGATATACATAAACAAACTTCCAACATTACCCTTATTTAAAAATATTAATTAAGCTATTATTTTCATAATATTACTTTTAATATGTTAATTTCTTAAAACTATTCAAATTTGTGCTTGTAAATTAATTAAAAATATATATTGAATATGAGAATTAGACTACAATATTGAAATTCCTAAAATAGTAACCTGGTTATAGATTATATAAATTTGTATAATTACAGCTACAATTACTACATCTATATTATTCTGAGATATTGCCATATCTTCACAGATATAAATATCTCGGTTTTTTAGGATTTTATATATTTTTTATATCTTTCAATATATTATGTATCCCTTCGTACTTGATTTAATCATCATGCAATACAATTTCACTTTCAAGCCAAATAATATCTTGATGCATAACTTATCATGGTATCAGCCAGTCTCGTCGATTCTAAACCCTAATCGGTGCTCATTATCTTCTTCCCCTCCTCTGCCTCTTTTCATGGTGAAGTAAGATGCCAATGTTCTTTCCTTTTCTACACTCATTCACATGATATCCATCAAGCTTTTGTCATCCAATTACTTACTCTAGCAGAATCAGAGTCACACGCTCCAGAATGCCAGAATCTACTTGGCTTCATCGATGGCACAAAACCTTCGCCGCCGCCAACTGTAGTCGACACCAACGGTATTGTCACTCCGAATTGCCGCTATGAACAATGGCATGCCCAGAACCACAAGCTCCATAGCCTTCTTACTAAGGAGGCAATGTCAGAAGTCCTTGGATGCACCTCTTCGCGATCCGTTTGGCTGGCTCTCGAAGCCATATTTAATCATGTCTCCAAATCTCGTGAGTTGGGTATTAAGGAAAAATCTCCAATTGATCAAGAAAGGAGATTGCATTGTATCCTAATTGTAACGCCCCCAACTGAACTTCCTAATTTGGGGTCGCGTCACATTGATGTTTCAGGTTTTGTCAAACATTTTCTCATTAAAATAAGTGGAAGACTTTAAATAATATAAAAGAGATTCAGAAATAAAAGTAAACTGTACTTCGAGTCATAAGTTTGGATAAGACAGAGATTTTCAAATTTAACATTCCAGAAAATGGGAAGGGTAATTCAGAGAGTGTAGCAGCGTGTGTAACGTGGCGGAGATATGCATATAAAGATGCATATCTCACGATCTATGAGTTTACAAAATTCAGCTGCTCCGTTTACACCCCTGCTCGCCCATCCTTGCCGCTCAACCTGCGTATTTTAGAAATAATACGAGGGGCTGAGTACTAATGTACCCAATGAGAAACATTCCCGAAAACATACATGATATAGGAGATATGCTATGCAACTCACACAGATAAACACGGGGTTTTATTGAAAGGAACTGTGCTATCTAAAACATTTTATTTTGGCACCCGTGCTATTTACATGTTATTATATCTATATAAGTGTTGTAACTGGAAGTTGGCCGACTTCCAAGTTACGATGATCAGTTAGGAATGCATTCACACTCAACCTACTGTCATCAAAGTGCACTAGTCTCAGAAATCTATTTTGAGACCCGATCATTTAAATATATATAACTCCGGATCCAAACACCCGAGGACACTCCGCCTCATTCCGACAAATACATGGGGATAATTCACCCAATCAATATCAAAGGGGCTTCCAACCCTGTTCTCCAAATGAGTTCTAGCGCAGTTATGGAAACCTGGTTCTAAACTCATTCAGTTATACTCTCTGTCGATAGGAATCGACAAAGGACAGATACAATAGCACAAAACATGCATAGCAGTCTCAATTTAAATCAAAACAGTTTTAAGCACATTTTTGAAAAGGAAAACACGCATTTTGATTTTACTGAAATAGTTTCCCACCTGATAATTGGCTTTTAGGTATAGATGCTTTCTGCTAGTATGAGCTCGACTGATTCTCGCTTTCAAACTCCTACAAATAATTAAGGATACCCAAGTTAGTACGTACGATCTAGGACAAGATAATACTCGCAACTTATTATGGTTCTAATATAATAACGTAAACTCAGGAATCGAATAAGGTTTGAAACAAGAATTCGGAAAAGGAACGAAAGTACAAAACTGGGTGCCAAACACCCTCTATCTCGACCGAGACAAGGTCATCTCGATTGAGATATTTGTCTCGACCGAGACACATCCATCTCGGTCGAGATGCCATATCGACCGATATACTCTTCATGTTGGTCGTAATGCTCGGTTCGACTGATATCGGACATTTCGGGGTAGGCCTTCGTCTCGACCGAGTTCCTCTCTATCTCGGCCGAAATGAACATTTTGACCGAGACACTGAATCTCGATAGAAAAATCCGCGTCGACCGAGATGAGACCCATCTCGGTCGAAACGGGTCATCTTCTCCGGCCATTCGCGCGGCGGACCTGCAACTCCCGATTCTGGCCACTCAGGTCGTCCGATCATACATGCAAATACATATTCCGACTCCCTAGACACTCTAGAACGTGATTCTACCCTCGAAACACCGATTAAAACACAAAATGAGGGATTGAAAGAGAGCTCACTGAAAAACTCTTCCTCACGGCGGCGGCAGCGATTCCGGCGGCTAAACTCCCATTTCTTGGTGTCCGAATGCTCCCTACACGATGGGGAACACGAATCCATCGTCAAAAAAAGGATTTACGGTCGGAAAATCCAGATTCAAGTTCAAATCCAAAGATTTAACCTTGAATAATACCTCACATTCTCTCTAGGATATCTCCGTCAATCCTCCACCTCTCGGAGCCCACTTGTGCTTGAAACGAAGCTGGGAACGAGAGCTTTCAAATGGTGGTGTCGGCTGGTCCGGGGATGGTCGGAGTCGGATGGAAAATTTTCGGAAAGGTGACGGTTTGGGGGAGGTGAGTTGAAGGGTGTTGATTCACTCTCTCTCTCTCTCTAGGTTATATCATAAAGTGGGAAAAGCTTATACTATAACTCCCCCCATATTTATATACACTCCTCTCCCTACATTATATAATATACAATAACATATTAATCTAGGTATGATCACAATCTAATATAATTTCATAAGATGATTCATAAACCATGATTATTTCCACCTTACAATAAAATGAATATATTTCATAATTTCTCGATTAATTCTACTAAACCAAGCTTGATAATTCTTCCCAATCGACATTAAATAATATCGATGCTCTCGATTTAATAAATTCTTTTTTATTGATTCTAAATAATTAATACAAAGTCAAAATAATACACGGGGTATTACATTCCCTCACCCTTATAAAATTTTCGTCCCGAAAATCACAAAGTTTCGAAAAGCTCGGGATATCTCTCTTTCATCTTGTCTTCCAGCTCCCAGGTTGCTTCTTCACGCCCATGGTGACTCCAAAGCACCTTTACGAGCAGAATGGACTTATTTCTTAGTTCCTGAATCTTCCGATCTAAGATAGCTTCCGGCCGCTCTTCATACTGTAGGTTTGGGCTCAAAACCACTTCCTCTTGGCTGATCACGTGTTTGGGATCATAGACATACTTCCTCAGCTGAGACACGTGAAATACGTTATGAATATTACCCATCCTCGGGGGTAGTGCTAGTCTGTACGCTACTGGACCAATGCACTCTAGAATCTCATATGGTCCCACATAGTGCGGTCTCAGTTTACCTTTCACTCCAATGCGTACTATTCCTCTGGAAGGCGAAACTTTGAGGAATACCTTATCCCCCACTTAGAAACACAATTCTGCCCTTCTAGAGTCGGCATAGGACTTCTGCCTACTCTGCGCTTCCTTGATCCTCCCTCTGATCTGCCGGACTATCTCAATCATCTCACTTACCACGTCCGGGCCAATGACTCTTCGTTCTCCTACCTCATCCCAATATAGAGGCGAACAACATTTCCTTCCGTACAAGGCTTCGTAGGGAGCCATTCCGATTGTTGCCTCATAACTATTATTATAGGCCAACTCAATCCAAGGAAAAATCGGCTCCCAACTGCCTCCTCGGTCTAAAACCACTGTTCTCAGCATGTCCTCGAGAGTTTGAATGGTCCTTTCAGATTGACCATCTGATTGAGGGTGAAATGCCGTACTAAAATTCAGGCGAGTCCCCAATTCTTGTTGTAAGCTCATCCAAAATCGAGATGTGAATTTTGCATCCCTGTCAGACGTGATAGATTGCGGCACTCCGTGCAGTCTGACTATCTCTCGGACGTAAATCTGAGCCAACTTATCTGACCCATAGTTCATCTTGATCAGCAAGAAGTGAGCACTTTTCGTCAGACAATCCATTACGACCCATATCACCGTGTTCCCTTTTTGTGACCTCGGCAATCCCGTCACAAAGTCCATGGTGATATGTTCTCATTTCCACTCAGGGATGTCTAACGGTTGCAAATTTCCATACGGCCGTTGATGTAACGCCTTAACTTGTTGGCATACCAAGCATTTTTCCACATATAAGGCCACATCCTTCGTCATTCCGTCCCACCAGTACTTGGTTTTCAAATCTCGATACATTTTAGTACTTCTTGGGTGAGCGGTATACGGCGTGTCATGAGCATCACTCAAGATCTCATTTCTCAACTCTTCGCTGCTGGGCACCAAAATTCTATTCCTAAACAATAGAGCATTATCAGGTGCCTCTCGATATTCTCCTACCGGTTTCACTCTTAATTTCTAACTCAGCTTCTCAATTTCTTCGTCTTCCTTCTGTGCCTCAATGATTCTCTCTCTTAAATCCGACACTACTGTCAAAGTTGCTAAATCGCGTCTCTTCCTTTCTAAATGAGATATCAATTCTAGACTGAGCTTCTCGAACTCCCGGATCAATCTGGTTTCTCTCGTAAGCATGCAGCCTAGCTGAGCTTCTCCCTTCCTGCTCAAGGCATCTGCCACTGAATTCGCCTTACCTGGGTGATAATTTATCGTTAGATCATAATCATTCACGAGTTCTAACCATCTCCTCTGCTTCATATTCAGATTCTTTTGTTCGAAGAAGTACTTCAAACTCTTGTGATCCGTGAATATGGCACACTTCACTCCATAGAGATAATGCCTCCAGATTTTCAATGCATAGATTACGGCTGCTAGCTCCAAGTCGTGAGTCGGGTAATTCACCTCATGCGGCCTTAACTGCCTTGATGCGTAAGCTATCACCTTACCGTCCTGCATCAATACACAACCTAGCCCATTCTTAGATGCATCCGTGTAAACCTCGAAGTTCTTATCTGATTCAGGCACTGCTAAGATTGGCGCAGTTGTTAGTAGTTCCTTCAGCTTCTGAAAGCTCTCCTCACATTCTTCAGACCATACAAACTTCACGCCCTTCTGCAGTAACTGAGTCATCGGCTTCGCAATCTTGGAGAAGCCCTCAATGAATCTTCGGTAATAACCGGCTAAACCCAGAAAACTGTGGATCTCGTTCGGCATAGTTGGTGATTTCCAGTCCATCACCGTCTGAATCTTTGCTGGATCTACCTTGATTCCGTCTGCTGAAATGATGTGACCCAGAAACGTCACTTCTCTTAACCAAAATTCACACTTGCTGAATTTGGCATACAGTTTCTCATCTCTCAGAGTCTGCAACACCGTCCTCAGATGTTGTTCATGCTCCACTTCACTCTTCGAGTATATTAGTATGTCGTCGATGAATACCAACACGAAGTTGTCAAGATAGGGATGAAATACTCAATTCATCAAATCCATGAACACTGCAGGAGCATTCGTGAGTCCAAACGGCATTACTACGAACTCGTAGTGATCGTATCTAGTTCTGAATGCTGTCTTCGGAATATCCTCTTTCTGGATCTTCAAATGATGGTACCCTGATCGCAGATCGATCTTGGAAAATACCTTTGTTCCCTTGAGCTGATCGAATAGATCATCGATCCTTGGTAACGGGTATCTGTTCTTCAGTGTTAATTTGTTCAGCTCTCTATAATCAATGCACATGCGCATCGATCCATCTTTCTTCTTCACGAATAAAACCGGTGCACCCCATGGTGACACACTCGGCTTAATATATCCCATATCCAACAGCTCTTGAAGTTGGACCTTCAATTCTTGCAGTTCCTTCAGGGCCATGCGGTACGGCGCTTTAGAAATTAGTGTCGCACCCGGTTCCAAGTCAATTGTAAATTCCATCTGCCTTTCTAGTGGTAACCCTGGTAGTTCCTTCGGAAATACATCCTCGAACTATCTTACAATTGGTACATCTTGCACCGTTAGCTCTGGTTTCTCTTTTCCTTCCAAATACACCAAGAAGTTTTGATTCCATGCCTTACGTAACAACTTCGTTGCTTGAATCGCCGAAATCACTGGCACTCTATGTCTTCTTCTGAATCCGTGCACAAACGACTCTTCATTCCCTTGCCGTGGAATGATCACCCTCTTCTCGCGACATAGGATCGCCGCCTTATTCTCGGACAGCCAATCCATTCCTAGGATTACATATACATCCTAAATGTCTAACACATTTAACTCTGCTACTTGAATCTCATTCTCCTCAAGCTTGATTCTCAAGTCTCGGCATACTAAGGCAGAGATAGTTGTATCTCCTGAAGGTATCGCTACGTTCAAGTCTTGACTATTCTTTTCTACCTTAAGTTTCAAAGCCTCGACACATGCAGATGATATGAAAGTATGCGATGCTCCAGTATCAAACAATACCATAATGGGTATATCATTAATGCATCCCATACCTGCCAGATTGCCATCATCCTGATTACCGTCCAAGGCATAGGCTCGGGCTCTCCTCTGCTGACCTTCACCACCCTGCTGGTGACCCTCGTGGTTCCTGGGCGGAGCCTGCTTGCCCTGCCTGCCTCCTCCTCGGTTTCCCATGTAACCTTTTGTTGGTCCCGGTTTATCAGGGTATAACTTGGCAGCGGAAAATGTGTTAGTTCGTTTCTTGCACTCTGTCCTGCTGGTTGCTCAGCTGACTGGGACCTTGTCAGCTGGTAAGTCAACTGGCACTATGAGTACTCAGCTGACTGGCGACTGGCTGGTCAGCTGGTAGCTCAAGACTTAGAATATCTTAGCCTTGTTTGCACAGTTATCAGTTTTCAGATATACACCAGCACTTGAGTGCTGGGTTTCAAATACAAATTTAAATACTGAAAGCAGATAAAGGCAAAGGATTTTTATAGTGGTTCGATCAACTGATCTACGTCCACTCTCCAGTCGACTCACTGGAAATTCACTATAAGAGTAATCCGGTACAAAGTTCCTACGATCTATCTCCAGCTGGTAAATGCCCCGTCTACCAGTCCACTGGATCAACCGCTCCCGGTCCTTGTCCTTCTTCAACTCTCGTCAGATGGATGGAGTGCGAGCACGTCACTTCAACCTCCTCCTCTGACTGGTTGGGTGTTGAGTTCTCCCAAGAACGTAAATCCTCTACGGCAAACTGCCCGTAATAACTCAAGAGCTGGCTGGCTCTAGAGCTGCTATGTTCTTCCTCAGAAAGAGAAAGAACACCAAGTGTGGTCTAAACTTACAAGCAGGAAGCTTGAAGTCTCGTGTTTGAAAGATATCAACACACGGAAAAGCTTTAAAGAAAGCCTCGAAAGATGCTTGCTTGCTTGCAATGAATGTTCGTTCTTTCGGTAGTTGGAGAGTATTGAATGTTCAGGATGCAAGCGTCTTAAATGTTGGTGATTCCAACCTATTTATAGACGCAGGATCTCATTTAAAATTCTAGCCGTTTGGACACATCCGGAATGGGTCTCTGTCCTCGGATGTACTTCAGACGGCGGCAGGTAGGAATTTCAGGAAAACGCCATACCTGTGTCTGCTTTTTCTGACACAGACCTCTTTGTGTCAGAACGGCATTATTTCGTCAGTACGAGGAATCTCAACTGGTGTCTTGAACTGATAGACTTTAAGGTATCCTCCCTTAAAGTCATACTTTGTCAGTATATTCCTCAGACGAATCTTCTTTTTGTCTCTAAGACTCTGGGAGAGCGAATCTTCAATTCTGCTGGTAACCTCCGACTGGTAGAACATACTGGTGATCTTGTGCTGGCAGTCTCTGCTGGTGACTTAGCGCTTGCACAATCTTAGTCTACCAATTTGTCTGGATGTTAACTCTTGGAATCTCCCATGACTGGTGGCTTCACCCCTGGTGAATAGTGTCAGTCAGAACACGTATTCTGCTGGTAGGATTTGTCAGCCTCCTGCTGGTGAAATCCTTCCAACTGGTGAACAGTAGCCAGTCATTAGCTCTTGACTCCATCATGATGAACAGTGTCAGCATGGGTCTGTCAGTCGTCTGCTGGTGAAATCCTTCACCAGGTAAGAGATTCTCATGCTGATGAACAGTAGCCAGCATGAGTCTTGATCAGCTACGACTTACAACTCAAAAGACCTAAACAGGACTTTACATTTGAGACTAGAGCTATTCTAGAGACAAACTGACGCTGGTTGGACTTAGGATTTGATCCACCAAAACACTTAAACACCAAATCAAAGATCTAAGCTATCAACTGGGGAAGGGAAACTTAGATAATTTTCCCAACACCTTTCCATGGCTGGCGGTGCCCTCTGATGGCTCTCAGCTGCTGATTCACAGGCCTTTGGAAATTCTGACGATTTCCACCCTGAGCTTGCGGCGTTGAGCAATTGCTGGCGTAGTGACCCTGGCCTCCGAAGCTGAAACATCTAATTGCGTTCCCTTGGCATCCTCCCCATATGTCTTCTTCCACACCTTTGGCAATTCTGTGGGCCTGCTTGGTCACGCCTCTTGGCCTGGTGGGGATTATGCCTCAAGAAGTTCTGAGTGTCTTGCCTCCCTTGAAAGTTCTGCTGCCGGCCCTGGTCATGGCGTTTCTGGATGCCTTGACCTTGCACGAATTGCCTTGGTGGCTCCTCCCATTTCCTTTTCTGAATTGGAGCTGGGGCCTGTACCTCCTATGCTCCCCACTCCGGCAGCTTCTTCATATTCCTGGACGCCTCAATGTCCAACGCATTGCTCAACAACTCTTGATAGCTTATAACCTTCATGGTCACCAGTTGCGTGCGAATTTCATCGCACAGACCATCTCTAAACTTCTCCGCCATTTTTTGTGGCGTTTACGCCAGATGCGGCACCATCTGGAGTAGCTCACCGAACTTGGTGTCGTACTCCTCCACCGTCAGTTTTCCTTGCTCGAACAGGAAAAACTCCACTACCTTATCTTTCTGATACTGCTTCGGAACGTACATCTCGAACAAGGCCTCCTTGAACCTCTCCCAACTCAGATGGTCCCTCTCTGCCGGTGCGACCGACTTCACATGGGTCTCCCATCATCGGTCCGCTTTCCCCTTCAGTTGGTAGGACATGCAGTTGATCTTCTCTTCCTCTGAACACCACATGTGCTTGAAAATCTTTTCAAGCTCTCTTACCCAATCTTCTGCAGCTGTTGGGCCTCCTGTCCCATCAAAAGTGGGAGGCTGCTGCTTCCGGAAGGTTTCCACCCACTTTACCGAAGAAATTTCAGGTGCGTTCCCGTGTGGCGGTGGAAATTGACCATGTTGGTCAGCTGGACCTTCTTCATCTGAGATGATTTCATAATCTTCATAAGCTTGATTGATAGGGACCTCTTCCCAGTTTGGATTCTCGTATTCAGGTTGTGGGTTAGCTCTCCCACGACCTCTGCCTCTCTAGCCTCTGCCTCGGCCTCGTCTGCGACCTCTGCCTCGGCCACGTCCTCTTCCCCTTCCTTGATCGAGGAATTCCATTACTTTTTACTGCAAAACAATACTTATTTAGTAATTCCATAATATTCTCACACAATAACATTCATCATATCCTGGAACCATACCACCCATTTAATACTCACTCAAAACTTTTAAATCTTAAACTTTAAGCTTTAAAACGTACCTCAGGTGGAGCAGGATGGAGTAGGGTGTAAACACGAGCGAGCACTTCACACGACTTTTGATGCGGCTAAAAGTTCAATCGAATTAAACTCTCAACTACACAAATAATAAAATATCAAATCCAGGTTCTTCTCCGCTTCGCCTGCTAGAGTACCGGGATACTACGACAAAGTTCTTATAGCTAGGCAAAATCAATCGTTGAGTAGTTATTTTATCACCTAGACAAGCAATATAAACCTATGCTAACATCATATTACAATCATGAATCAAACAATCAATCAACATTCACTCAATTCTTTTCGCAATTTGGTAAACCAAAACAAACAAATGCACAAATTAGGAAGATAGGATGTTGAGATGAACTTGGATGCAATCAACTTAGGAAAAACCGCCCAGGCTCGGCCGATCCTGCACCTGCTCGACCGAGCCTGGTCTCTATCGGCCTGGCTCGGCCGATCCTGCACTTGCTCGATCGGTCGAGCCCTCAGAACACCCTGCTCGGCCGCTCCTGCACCCGCTCGGCCGGTCGAGCCATCTGAATGCCCTGCTCGGCCGGTCCTGCACCCGCTCGACCGGTCGAGCTCTCCAAACTCCAAACACGTGCGATTTTCCTCCAAAACTCCACCAAAATTGCTTGTTTATGCCCAAAACCTATCCTACACAAATCAAACACACAAAATACGAAAACACAACCAAAATACGACAAAAACATATGATACGGGAGTAAAATAGCCACAAACAAGCATGTACACACATCAAAATATAGGTCATTTTACGCACGTATCATAATCCCCCAAACTTGAACCTTTGATTGTCCTCAATCAAAACAAAGTAGAGTAATTAATCTACCTCATGCAATACCTCATAGCTCATCAAAGTTATCTTAGCATGTTCAAGTAAAACGAGATCATCACCTAACTTTGTAACAAGGTTAATGCTAAGGACATGAACCACTCATCAAAAATGGATACAAGAAACAAAAGCGCTCCCTCACGTGTTTAGGGATGATGAGATTTCACACATTTCACAAGATATCGAGCTTGATTTCCATAGGCTTGCAACCATTCTCACCACTATACTACAACGAGTTATTTTCTAGAATAAAAAAGGTCTATTCACGGGTTGTAACGTGGCTAACTAAAAAGGTGGGTGGTTTTGGCCAAAGTGACTAAACTTCTCAATTTCCCAAAACCCCCCAAACTTGTTCTTTTCGGACCACTACAAACATTCGAGGCTTTTCATTTCACAACACATTTTTCTTTTTCTTTTCTTTCGCTTCTTTGATTTTCTCTTGTCTTATTTCTTTTTCATCATCATTTTTTTCAACTACACCATCATTCTTTCATTTTGTCGGTGCCTCTCTTCCCAAACTTTTGCTCATTTTTCTAAGATCAACAACAATCCTAATTTCATATTTTCATGCCTCAAATATCCATCAATATTCATTCAATCAATTCCCAACCCAACTCTCATCACCGTATTCACCCTCATACACTCTTTCCCCCCAAACTTGATCCTAATTATATCAAGGAAAATTCACCAATAAAGCTCAATCACGGGGGTCAAAGATATGAAAGGCAAAATTATGATAACAATCACCTTATACTCCCGGTGTGAAAGGTAGGACTAAGAATCGATGGCCTAAGATCATTTTCTAGTTACACACTCATGCCAATAGATAGAGAACGGATGCAAGTTCTAGATCTCGTACTCTCAATCTTGCCACTCGCAAACAATTAGATATGACAATATCATGGCTCAAACCTCACAACTTTTTGTCAAGTCCTATGCATTAACCACACACAAAACTCGGCAATTCAAAAGTTAAACTTAAGACATGCTTTGACAACTAGATTCCGCCCTATCATTGGTTGAGGTAAACATCCAACTTCACCAAGTAAATCATGATTCAAACCTCAAGTCTAGTTCGGGTTCATCACACACACACAAGCACACAACATCCTAATAACAATCTACATACCATAACATAATGTAATTAAAACTAAATGGTAGAAGGAACGATAGAAAGCGTTACCCATCGGCACACACGATCAAATCGCTCTCCAAGACCTTATTTGTACCTACTAGATTAACACAAACACCACCAAACACTTGAGCATAAAACAAACCAATAAAGCTCTCATATCCACCAACTTTCCACAAACCAACAATAAAAGATATAAGATAATATCCACTAGCACAACCATTCAGACCAAACCAATAATCCAAACCACAAACCATGCATAATAGGAAGTATTCAATCATGCCAACTCATTAATAATTCTCTCCAATCACAATCAAACAATCCTCAACCATATTCACTTCCAAAACCTCTTTCCACCATCATTCCACTATCCAAAAATCTATACAAATAAACCATTTTCCACAAGCTCCACCAAACATACCATCAAAACCAATGTTCAACAAACTCAAACCCATGAAAATATTCATACATATCATCAAGATGAACATAATCCAAAACATTCATCCAAGGTAGAACATCAATATAGGTACAACCAAATCGAATCAAATCCAATAAAGGGTCAATATCCAACAACTAAACTATACTAAAGCAAGATAAAGGATAGGAGATGGAGAAGAATAAATCGAGGCACCGGCTGCCGGCACATCCCCCCAAACTTAGTCAAGTGAGACTAAGTTTGCAAAAATGGTGGACGGTGCATCGTCACTCCTCTCGATCTTGTAATTCCTCCTACAAACACAAAACCAAACAAACTAGACATTTATTCAAAATCAAAGCAATAAAAGCAATTAAACAAAAGCAATAAAATTGGTTGGGTTGCCTCCCAACAAGCGCTTCCTTAACGTCGGTAGCTAGACGACTTTACCACATCACCCATTATCAAAAATTGTGTGGGTTTTTAATACACCTTTCTCCCTTAATTTGCATTTACTTGGGAGCAATTTGTCCAAGGCAATCTTTCTTTCACCCCTAACATCTCTCCAAGGAGGATTGATTATCTTATTGAACTCGAATTGCATGAATAAGTGCTTCTTCTTTGAAGTGATCCTTAAGGCATTCTCCAAACTAATCCCGACTTCCAGAAATTTGTTGATCCATTCATCCAATGCACTCACCATTCTCTCCTCAACCTTGCTTACTTCCCAAGTTGACATTCCCCGCTTCAACCTATCCTCATTCTCCTTGTTTATTGTCGGCTTTTCCTCTTCTATGAAATGTTCCAATGCCGGTATTGTTGGAATCTCTTCAAGTGAAAGCTCCTCTATTCTATCTCCTTCTATGTTCTTCACCGTCTCCTCGGTGCCTTCCTTCTTGAGCTCTTCTTGATGAACACCCATTATCTCTTCACTAATGATTTCTCCGGTTTCCTCGTTTTCTTTGCCATCTCCTAATGTTTCCTCGGGTTTCATATCTATATTCGCACTCTCATCCTTCTCCATACTATCAAAAATTTGTGCCGGCTCTTTGATATCTTCATTCACCTCATAAACTTGAAGTATTACTTCTCTTTCCCTTGCCGGTTCATCTTCTTTCTTCACCTCTATTTCTTGTCTTTCCTCATGCTCTTTCCTTGATCTTTCAACACTTTAAGTTCTTCTTGCATGAGCTCTAATTGTCTCCTCCACAAATCATCATCATGAGATTCCTTTACAATATCTACCGTTTGAGAAGCTCTTTCCTCCTCCGGCCATTGGTTACTACATTGAAACATTTCCTCATACACGTTTCAGATAGGCATTCGCGGTCTTTGTCTTTGCATTATGAGGTCTCTAATCTCCTCCAATTGCCTTTGCACATTAATAAGTCTCTCCATGTTAGACACCTACAAGAGTTCAACAAAGGCAAGTCTCCAACAAAAACAAAAATCCAAAAGAAAATAAAATTAGAACAATTATCAAACAAATGTTAGTAACAATATTCACACAAACAAAAACACAAACACCTAGCCTACAAGCTTCACTTTTCCCCCAATATCTAGCAACCTACTAAATGAAGTCCCCGGCAACGGCGCCAAAACTTGATGCGGCTAAAAGTTCAATCGAATTAAACTCTCAACTACACAAAGAATAAAATATCAAATCCAGGTTCTTCTCCGCTTCGCCTGCTAGAGTACCGGGATACTACGGCAAAGTTCTTATAGCTAGGCAAAATCAATCGTTGAGTAGTTATTTTATCACCTAGACAAGCAATGTAAACCTATGCTAACATCATATTACAATCATGAATCAAACAATCAATCAACATTCACTCAATTCTTTTCGCAATTTGGTAAACCAAAACAAACAAATGCACAAATTAGGAAGATAGGATGTTGAGATGAACTTGGATGCAATCAACTTAGGTAAGTCATCGATGTAAACACGTTTTAATTCCTAATTGGATGAACTCTTACCCTACACTAGTCAATCCCCAGTCACGGTGAACCAACTGTAGATGATACTAAAGTCCTCAAACAGCCACGTTATCGGACCCTAAACCACTCCTAATAGCTCGTAAATCATTGCCCTATGCCCTATCTCTGCACAGGGATTGGATCAAGGAACACAAGAAGTCATACTATTCACGACACGCCTATCCGCGTGTTGGCTGCAATATTTGTGTCAATTATCATCTAAATTGGCTATTACCTACATCTAGATGAATAAGAACAAGCTCTAGTATGCTTTAATCACAAAGAGGAAGGTAAACAAGCAATAATCAAACCTAAATCTCATGCATCCTCATCCAAATCAACATCCAAGTAGAATTAGAACTTCGTACCTTTCAATTGTACAAATACAAGTTTGAATTTAATGAACTTCATTACAAATTGAAAAGTAGAAATAGGAATCTTCCCCAAATTGGATTTGGTTGCCTTGATCTACCACCTTGAATCTTCAATCTCCTCCAAGTATTGATGATTAATCTCCTAGATGCTCTAGGATTATGATGATTTTGAATGGAAAAATGGAATCTAGGGAAAAATCTAGCTAACGTATGTGAAAATGACAAAAAGTTCTTCAAATAACTGCCTTTTCCCCTTTTATAGGCAAGCAATCAGGGCCTCGGATCGCCCGGTCGAAGTATGGCTCGCCCGGTCGAAGCTGGAAACTGCCACAAATCAGGAAAAACTGCCCAGGCTCGGCCGATCCTGCACCTGCTTGACCGAGCCTGGTCTCTGTCGGCCTGGCTCGACCGATCCTGCACCCGCTCGGCCGGTCGAGCCCTCTGAATGCCCTGCTCGGCCGGTCCTGCACCTGCTCGGCCGGTCGAGCTCTCCAAACTCCAAACACGTGCGATTTTCCTCCAAAACTCCACCAAAATTGCTCGTTTATGCCCAAAACCTATCCTACACAAATCAAACACACAAAACACGAAAACACAACCAAAATACGACAAAAACATATGATACGGGAGTAAAATAGCCACAAACAAGCATGTACACACATCAAAATATAGGTCATTTTACGCACGTATCAACTTTTCAAAATAAATTACTTCTAAGACTCGAAGTTTTCTAAATACTTTAAAAAAATTGTTTAAAACTTCAAAAACTCAAGCTCTGATACCACCTCTGTAATGCCCCCAACTGACCTTCCCAATTTGGGGTCGCGTCACATTGATGTTTCAGGTTTTGTCAAACATTTTCTCATTAAAATAAGCAGAAGACTTTAAATAATATAAAAGAGATTCAGAAATAAAAGTAAACAGTACTTCGAGTTATAAGTTTGGATAAGACAGAGATTCTCAAATTTAACATTCCAGAAAATGGGAAGGGTAATTCATAGAGTGTAGCAGCGTGTGTGTAACGTGGCAGAGATATGCATATGAAGATGCATATCTCAGGATCTATGAGTTTACAAAATTCAGCTGCTCCGTTTACACCCCTGCTCGCCCATCCTTGCCGCTCAACCTGCGTATTTTAGAAATAATACGAGGGGCTGAGTACTAAGTACCCAATGAGAAACAAGCCCGAAAACATACATTATATAGGAGATATGCTATGCAACACACACAGATAAACACGGGGTTTTGTTGAAAGGAACCGTGCTAACTAAAACATTTTATTTTGGCACGCGTGCTATTTACATGTTATTATATCTGTATCAGTGTTGTAACTGGAAGTTGGCCGACTTCCAAGTTACGATGATCAGTTATGAATGCATTCACACTCAACCTACTGTCATCAAAGTGCACTAGTCTCAGAAATCCATTTTGAGACCCGATCGTTTAAATGTATATAACTCCGGATCCAAACACCCGAGGATACTCCGCCTCATTCCAACAAATACATTGGGATAATTCACCCAATGAATATCAAAGGGGCTTCCAACCCTGTTCTCTAAATGAGTTCTAGCGCAGTTATGGAAACCTGGTTCTAAACTCATTCAGTTATACTCTCTGTCGATAGGAATCGACAAAGGACAGATACAATAGCACAAAACATGCATATCAGTCTCAATTTAAATCAAAACAGTTTTAAGCACATTTTTTAAAAGGAAAACACGCATTTTGATTTTACTGAAATAGTTTCCCACCTGATAATTGGCTTTTAGGTATAGATGCTTTATGCTAGTATGAGCTCGACTGATTCTCGTTTTCAAACTCCTACAAATAATTAGGGATACCTAAGTTAGTACGTACGATCTAGGACAAGGTAATACTCGCAACTTATTATGGTTCTAATATAATAACGTAAACTCAGGAATCAAATAAGGTTTGAAACAAGAATTCGGAAAAGGAACGAAAGTACAAAACTGGGTGCCAAACCCCCTCCGTCTCGACCGAGACAAGGTCATCTCGGTCGAGATATCTCTCTCGACCGAGACACATCCATCTCGGTTGAGATGCCATATCGACCGATATACTCTTCATGTCGGTCGAAATGCTCGGTTCGACCGATATCGGAAATTTCAGGGTAGGCCTTTGTCTCGACCGAGTTCCTCTCTATCTTAGCCGAAATGAACATTTTGACCGAGACACTGAATCTCGACCGAAACATCCGCGTCGACCTAGATGAGACCCATCTCGATCGAAACGGGTCATCTTCTCTGGCCATTCGCGCGGCAGACCTTCAACTCCTGATTCTGGCCACTCCGGCCGTCCGAGTTGTGATAACCTTTATATCTCAATAGTTCGAGTGATTCATACGATCTTCTGTGATCTACAACACACCATATGATCTCCCTATCAACGAGATAAGAGAATAGAGTTGCTTGTGATACATGTTTGTTAATTCAGACAGGAGATGATAATACAACAATAATGATTTCCAGTATATTAACCATAAATCACGTTCATAATATACCAATCATAATGCTTTAAGTATATAAATCCATCACAGGCTTCACTCCGAGTTTGCCATCAAGGATCTTGTGCATTTGAATTATTTTTTTGGGCTTGAGGTTACTTATACATCATCTGGCTTTTTTTAAAGTCAATCGAAGTATGCCCAGAATATACTTTAACATGTTGATCTCATTGACAGTAAACCAATTGCTAAGTCATTACCTGCGGGGGTCTCCTTCACCGCCGATGGTTCTCCAAATCCAGACATCACCAACTATATTCCCTTAGTTGGGTCCTTGCAATACCTCACGATACCGAGGCCGATCTTTCTTATGTCGTTAATACAGTCAGTCAGTTATTGCAAGCTCCATCTCACAATCACTTCAAGGGGGTCAAGCGAATTCTTTGATATGTTAAAAGCACCTCTGACTATGGTCTTTCCTTCACTCGTGGATCTGCTTGTGATGTCGTCGCCTAAACAAATGCTAATTAGGCTTGTTGTCTCGATACGTGTTGATCAACCTATGGCTATTCTATCTTTCTTGCTCGAAATTTAATTTCTTGGAGTGCCAAGAAACAACCTAATGTTGCTCATTCCAGCTACGAATCAGAATATCGTGCACTACTGCTGATGAAATTGTTTGATTATCATCACTCTTAAGCGAGCTCGGCGTGTCTCTTGCATCCCCACCTCGCATATTATGTGATAACTCCAGTGCTCTCTTTCTTTCTCAGGATCCGGTTGCTCACAAACGTGCAAAGCACATTGATATTGACTATCATTTTGTTCGTGAATTAGTTCTCACTGGGATATTGATCACTCAATATATTCCGAATAACCTTCAGTTAGCTGATATGTTCACCAAGAGTCTCGCTCATTCTCTGTTTGAGTTTTTTCAGAGCAAGCTTTGTTGGTCCCTGAGATCAGAGTCGTCGTGGTGATAACTAACCACATACACAAAATGCAGCGAAAGATATATAAACGTTCACTTGCACTTTATATTATTATAAAGAATAGTTTAACCCAACTTGACTTAAGATTTACTTGCAGATATACACTAGCAACTTGGTTTCTAGGTTTCAAAACAAAATCAAACCGCAAGCAATAAAACAGTAAAAAAAAAACAGTAAAGACAAAATATTTATAGTGGTTCGATCAATAGATCGACGTCCACTCCTTAGCCAAAACGCTAAGAATTCACTAAGAAAGTATACGAAATACAAGAAATCGCCTTTCAAGTGCAGTAGGCAGTGAACTTTCGAGCCGGCTACTTCACGACTATCCTCCGTTACTTCGTAGTCCTTAGTCAGCTACAGCTCCAGCCAAGTCAAGGGTGGCACCTTCGTAAAACTTTTCCTTCGCTGATAATTATGGGAAGTTTTAAAGTTCTCTCCTAAACTTATTTGTTTTTAGCAATATGCCCGTCAGAGTCAGTCTCTTTTCAGAGAAATGACTGTTGGATGCTTCCAAGATCGGAAGGTATCCCAATGATTGAACCTTAATAGGATTCAATGAACCACTCGAGTGTCAGATCTTGAATGTAGGGGACACTTGGTGGTTGAGAGCTTTAAAGATTCTTCCTGTCTCATTAATGCTCTCGTGACTACTTTCTCACTTTGTTTTTGTCAAATGAATCTTGAGATTTGCCTTAGCTCACGAGATATGAATGCAGTAAAGGTAGTTAGTGAAGTAGTAGTCGTCTCTCACTTCTGGACTTGTCTTTTATACCTGGAGATTCAAACTTTAAATCTCCATACCCGTTAGACACAACGGTTTCTTCGTCCGAGAGTGGTTTGACTTTTTCTGTCCTTTCCTACGTCGTACAGAACTTTCCAAACTACTTTGGGAAATCTTTTGTCCTTTGCATGTACGTCTGTCAGAATGGTAGTGTAGCATTCGTTGTTAGCTATCTTGCTCTGCTAAGCCTTTTCGGAACGATCTGCTAACCCTTCTTAGCAATCTGCTTTATGTTTAGCACTTGATTCCTTTGATTCCGGATTGCTAATGCCTTTAGCAATCTGCTAACTTCTTTGTTTCCGACTGCTGAGTAGTAATCCTTAGCAGTCTCTTCTTTTGGCATTCGATTGCTAACGCCCTAGAAATCTTTTTCTTCGTACTTGAATGCGAACTCCTTTAGCAGTCTTCTTCATCTGCTAGGAATATTTCTAGCAATCTAATCTATTACAACTCAATACTTAGCCTATACAGAACATTACAAGAGAGTTGATAGACTATGCTAGAATTCAACAATTGATCGACCAACTAGTAAGGTTTGATCCAACAAAACCTTTTACAAATGATCCTAAGGCAGGAATTTAGGAATAATTTCCTAACAATTTCCCCCTCTTTGGTGCGATCAAAGCTTACTAACAATTGCTGAGACTTAGTCGAAAAAAATCTGAGTTTTACAATTTTTTGGCTAGACATAATATCTCAGAATTTTACCAACTTAGAGTCCTTAGCAAGATGATTGGTTTAAAAATAAGATTCCCCCTCAAAAAATGCTGAGAAATATTCTCGCTTAAAACACAAGTAAATGTTGTAAGTGTAATATGCTAGAAATCCTAGCATCCTTAAGATCAACAGACATTTACCAACCAATCATCCACCAAAAAAAAAAAAAAAGCATCCACATTCAAATTTGTTGAATACACGAAAAGTGTATATCAACTCATGCACACACACGAGCTATCAGAAGTGGACAATGAGATTTTGTCGCGAATCTGATGATTTCATATATGATTGAGAAATTATAGGTTACATTGAAATCAATCAAAAATTTTAAAAAAAAATGTACGAGCTAGAAGGAGATCTTATCTTTATGCATCAGGAGGACGCTTTGACTTGTCAATTGAGTACAATTTGCTCATTGTCAGCGCCATAAATTTGTCTAGACGTGCTTGGCGAGCCTCCCTTTCCATTGCTTCTCTCTCCAATCTTTTCTCCAGCTTTTCCATCTTGATTTCTATCTCTTTCCTCTTCAGCTCCTCTATTTTGAGCTTTCGCTCTTCTTCCTTTCTTGCGAGCTCAGCTTCTTCTTCTTTCATCCTTGTTTGCTCAGCAATTCTCTGTTCATCCCCCTCTTTAATCGCATCAAAGAAGGTGGCATAGAAGGATTTGAAGTTGGTAGTTGTCTCCTCTTTGTGTTCAGCAACATCTACCTTAAGGACCACCATGTCTGTCTGTACCGTAGAGACGGTTTATTCTACATGGGTGACCTTTTATTCAATGTGATCAACGTTCTATTGGACCTCGGTGACTGTGGATTTGACTCCAGAAACCTCACCTCGAACCTTAGCAACTTCCTTCCTGACTTCTTCAAACGCCTTAGCTTGTTGCGTGTCATGTTGTTGCAGGACGTTTGGTGATGGGTTTTGTATACTGAAAGCATTTATTATAATGAGTATACAACGGTTTATTTCTCCTATCTGTTAACAATCTTACATTTCTGAACAATGGTATCCTCTTGTCTCACCGATAGGGACGATCATACGGCGTGTTGTAGATCGCAGAAGACAGTATGATCACTTGACCTAGTGAGACATAAACCTGATCACAGCCGAGACAGCGTATGAGGATACGTCTGTCCGGATGGCTACGACATTGTCGGAATAAGTAATCTGTCTTGGTTACTTGACATGCTGGTACGCAGAGGTGGCATATTGATGGACCGCAGTGAGATGTATTCGACTGTCCGACATCAGCGAATACAAGATCTCGTTATATTGATTGAGTCCAAACCCTAACAAAGGTTCAGAGGTTTGCACGGGTTAACTTTTGCTTTGACTGGCCATGGTGGAGAGCCTAAGTAATATGCTCGTATATCCGCATCTTGGGTAACAGCAGTTTGTGTAGTACCGCCTGAGACTGGGTTTAGGTAACCATATCCGAGTAATAGGATGGGGACATTCCCTGAGGAGCTCAATGACATTCATCGTGCCAAAGTCCTGCAGGCTGATTAAGTTCAGGCACGAGTGATAAGGATTGAGTGGTACTACTCAGGAATTATAAGATATTAATTAATTGTAGTTAGAGCTTGTCAGAGGCTCCGATTAATTAATAAATGTCCGGTAACCTTAAATATGGGGATTCTCAATTAATGCAGCCCGTTCTCAAACGTGGTAATAAAGGGGTAGGTCAGTACTAATTCTGTGGTGAAAAAGAATTAATATTAATTAATTAATTGTGTCCTGGGTTGTGGACATGGGAATTAATTAATTTATAGGCCCACTTTATTATTTGCATTAGGTCCCAGGTCTGGCCCATAGAAAGTGTGTTGAATTGAGCCTAGGAGCCCACTAAGGTTTACAACCCTAGGTCTATAAATAGACAGCTCTCTCTCATAAGTTGTAACACAGTTGAAACACAGAAAACCTAGAGAAGGGGGCGCCGATTTTGAAAGCAAGAGGAGGAGAATTTTCGAATTCCGGTCCTGCTCAAATACAGATCTGTGGAATCCTCACTAGTAGCAGATCTGAACGCACCAGGAAACAGATCTGAAGATCTAATCTGGAGAACAACTCCTAATCTCTTCTCTTTGTCTTTTTTGATTATTATTGAATCTAGAAATTAGATTTCTAATTTCTTGTTCCGCAGATTTAATAATATCGCGTGGTTGATTTTGGATCTGGGAATACAAACGCGAAAGATCGTTTCTGAGACGACAAAATTAAGGTAAATAATTCTTTATCCACGCATTAAATTCAATAGGAGCATGCTTAGGGTTTTTGAATGGATATGAACAATAATCATAAATGGTCCGGTTCATTTGGTTTTGGTGATTCGGTTCACGGTAAAACCCTACAATTGGTATCAAAGCCAGGTTCTGATTTATGGCTCTATTGTTCATAATGGATTCGTTATGCATGTTTTGAATTTTATGAATGTCGTGGATGGTTTTTGTTCCTCGTGGCAACCCGTGTAATTCAGCCCGCGGTGGTTTATCCGTGTAGGGCTGAATTAATTTTGTAAAATCACGAGAAAATCCGTGATTAGTATAGATTTAAAATTATAATACTAAAGATCTTGTAATTTTATTTTAAATCTGTATTTGGATGGGTAAAAAAACGAAGAACGAAGATGGAGTCGGCAAAGGGCGGCGGCAGGCGGCCGCACGCGCGTGCAACCGCGGGCGGCGGCTATGCAGGGCCGCGCACGGTTCTGGCGATGGCGCGCGGAAGCGCACGTTGCGGGCGGCCAGGCGGCGGGCAAACGGCGGCGGCAGCCGAGGGCGCGGGCACGCGCGTAGCTTGGTCTAAGGTTTTCACTAATTATTAATTTCTAGTGTCAAAAGCATCCTAACATGGTAGTGAAATTAAATGGATTGGGGCTCAAAACCCGTAGTTCTGATTGAGGGTAACATCGTAAACATCTACGAGTGTAGCTTACGGTGGGAACTCTTGGGAAATTAGTGGAAAACATTTGTATTTGATTCATTAAAAGGTTTTCAATGCATTAGTTTTCGAAGTTCTACATGTATGTTCTTATTTAATATTCTTTATTGTTTCAGATATGTTTATGTCTAATGTCATCAATATTCTCGCACAAAATACTCTAACTGGTCCAAACTTCCTGGAATGGAAACACATTCTCGAGTACCTCCTGATTGCAGAAGAACACATGTTCGTTCTGCAAGTACTTTGACCCGAAGTGCCAACTGCTGAATCCAGTCAAATGGATATAGACTTTTATAACAAGTGGGAGAAATCGAACAATTTAGTCAAGTGCTACATGATGACGACTATGTCGAAAGTCTTGCAACAGCAGCATCAGCACCATAGGGACGCCTATGACATCATGACGAGTCTGGAGACGACCTTCGGGGAAACTGATAGAGCCGTCAGGTTCAATCTCATGAGGGAAATCGTGAGTAAGAAAATGACTGATGGCACCTCAGTGAGAGAGCACGTAGTTATCATGACTCACCTCATGGATGAGCTAACTGTGCATGGTGGAGGTATCGACGCTGAGGCTAAGGTCGATATCATACTGAACTCTCTACCCAAGTCCTTTGAGAGTTTTAGGCTGAATGTTGTCATGAACAAGAAAGAGTATGCTCTTAACGAGTTACTCAATGACTTGATGGCAGCAGAATCGGTCATGAACCCTCAGAAGGTTGTCTTGGCCACTTCTGGTAATCTCTCTGCTGTACCGAAAAGTATGAAGCGGAAGAAGGGGATTAAGAAGTGGGCCAAGAAGACACCTGTGAAGGATGGTGGGGCTGGGAAAAAGCCTAAGGTGGCGACTGACAGGGACAGATGCTTCAGGTGTGGTAAGAAAGGACATTGGAGGAAAGATTGTCAAGCCAACAAAGCTAGAAAAGGTATGTCATTCGCATGTATAACTGTAAGCATGATTAGGGTCCGTTGTTGCTTTTCTAGAGCTGCAAGCACTGACTTGTTGATCATGTTGTTGTACTTTGCAGGGGACCGTGCCGACAAGGCTGGTGAGTAATAGCAAGAAGATACCAAACTGGATGAATGCAACATTTTATGACGGAGCTTCATGGAGTTTTATTTTCTTTATGTTTTGATGAATTAAGTACATTTGAGAGTTTATTTTGTAGGGTTTGAGTCTACGATGGACAACATGAGTTGCCATTAATTAAATTCTTGCCAATGATCGTTCTTAGGGTACCAGGAACAAATTTCAATTAAATAAACTATGCGATCCTATGCATGCTCCTACAAAATTAATTGCAGAGGATGGATTTAGAGAATACCTGATTTCACAGTTTGATCTACAGATTTAGATCGGAGCCAATAACGATGAAATAAATCTGGATCTGAATCTGAACCGGCGATGAACAGTTGTTCCTACAGATCTGATCTTCTGATCTGTTTCCTTGCTCCTTAGAAATCTGGTGAGGATTATCTACCAAGTTGGATCCGAGATCTGGAGAAAACGATCAATTTCTCCCTCTGGATTGCCGCCGTCGTTCTCACTCAAAATACTGAAAAGTCTTACTTGATCTAATAGAGAGAAGACATATATATAGTGTTAGTGTTTTGAGAAACCCTAACCCTAATGGGCTTGAGCAGTTCATGGGCCAGACCAGGGACCAGATGCAAATAATAAAGTGGGCCCTCTTTATTAATCAATCCTTCCTTGTTCAACCCAGAACATAATTAATTAATAAAATATTGTTTTAACCTTCACCACGGTAACAATGATGACTCGCCCCTTTATTATCACGCTATTAGGAACGGGTTGCACCAAAATAACATGATCCACATATTTAAGGTTTTGGACATTCATTAATAAATTTGGCTTATGACTATCAGCCACAATTAATTAATCTTTTATTTCCTGAGTAATACCACTCACTCATTTTCACTTATGCCTGAATTAAATAATTCAACCTGCAGGATTTAGCATAATGAACCTTGTGAGCTCCTCAGGGAATGTCACCACCTGAAACGGATATGCTTACCTAAATGTCCAGACTAAGCAGGCCACACACAAATTGCCAGCACCCAAAATACGAGTATAAGAGTACATGAAAGACTCGCCACCATGGTAAATCAAAGTGCGGTCAATCTGTGTGTGCCCCTTATCCTTCAATTAGGTTTAAGATAATAGGAAGTATGTTAGGGATCTGGCTCATTCATATGTCAATGAGAATGGCACATCCCACTGTTGATCCCATCAATACATAACCATGTACCGACACATCAAGTAGCTAGGATAAGCCCACATATGAACCGATATGCCGCATCTTAGACCGACAGCCTATCCAGGGACTGTCTCAGCTGTGATACTGTTTATATCTCGCTAGGTCAAACGACTCATATGATCCTCTGTGATCTCCTACACACCATATGGTCATCCCTATAGGCGAGACAATAGGATATTATGGTTCGTTGTATGTTTGTTTCATCAGACAGCGAGCATTGTTGTAGCAACACATATATGAAGACCAGTGTACAAAACACTTAATCATATATGCTTTGAGTATAAAATCCCAACTATCTCCCACTTATACTTAAAGCATAATACCATTGCTTTATCAAAGTATTAAGTGTGTCTATACTGTCAATCACTCCCACTACATTCACGTTACCTCTTGTCACGATTTCTCGTATGATGTGATGCCACACATCCTATGTGTTTCACCACCTTGTGAGTCTTGGGTTCCCTTGAGTTTGTCATTGCACCAACATGATCACAATTCCATGTGATTTTATTAGGCAAACTCAGAACACACACCTCTAGAGGATAACACCGGAGTTATACTACTTCTTGCGAAGATAATGAAGCCGTCAAAAACTCAGCCTTCATACCAGAATCCGCAACACACTTCTGTGTTAGACTCCTATAACTCCTCCTCCAAGGCCACCAAATAGTTAGAGGTCGATTTCCTTTCCTTATGATCCTCCTGGATATCCGATGCCATTCAACTCACATGGCACATTTGTAAACCAATGTGCTTGTCCTGAATTGAATTGATATCTGTTTAACATGCTAATAGGATTACAGATATCTAACTTCGTTTATTTACAATATAGAAAGACAACAATCTTTCTTGCTATGATCGACTCCCACAGAATCAATTTAAGCGACTTGAGATACCTGAACATCCTTTTCTTGTGACAGCACAAGACTTTAATTCAAAAAGATGTTCCAAAATCTCATAAGTCCTACTTCTGAAACTGTTCGGATAACCATCTCTTTATGCCTGACAATATCTCCACTCCGTTTCCAAAAGTGAAAATACCATCTACATAATGTGCAAGAAAAAAAAAACCACGCTTCCGCTGATACATAACTGGTACATGAATCTATCATTCTCGATAGACAATATCGAAATGTCTGTTACATGACTTGAAGCTCCTTTAAGTTCATACTTGAACTACCTTGGCTTCCAGACACGATGCTTCTCACCATACCAGACATAACTTATCTGGTTGTTGCACATAGATGTCATCACCTTTTATCAAGGTACCCGTTTATAAAACACATATGATATCATCTATCTTCTAGATACTTATATTCATATATCCTGTTATGGTTAAAAGAATTCGAATGGGTTTAACAATTGCTACCAGTGAGAAAGTCTTGTTGTGAAACATACCTTGCTCACTAACCTAGACACTCGAATATACTAGGTTACCATTCGATCATTTTTCTTGTATATCAATCAGTTGCCTATAGCTGGAAAGTTATTTGGCAATCACTGATCCTGATATACAACCATAACATTTACTGATTCATTTCTGAATCCATGACTTGACATCATTAAACTGTATCTTTTGTCTTAACAGCTTCGTTGCGCTTAAAGGGATAAGTACGATATTGTTCGTTAAGCTGGGAACAAGTCCAGAGACTGTTTCCACGAACTAGTACCATTAAGCCTGTTAAGGCAGCCTCCCACTGCAACGATGCTCCTTTTACGTTGTCAGTTAATGGTGCATTAATTTGTGGTTTACCACCTTACACAGGTGACCGTGCAATTGGTACCATACCTTCCAAGGTATGCTCAATATGCCACGGGGTATTTCTTGATGGATTTGAATTGTCTTCTCTAAAATGTTAGAGAACAATCTCACATTTGGATTCATGGTTTCATCCTATAAGACTTGCTTGTATCTAGGATACACAAAGCAACCATCTTTTTCGTTTACCTGGAATAGCCCACAAAGCAGTACTAGCTTAAACCTTTCTTCCAACCAATCAGTTTTCTATATCAGCTTAACAGCCGAATTACCCATCATTGCCCTTTTGACATAGTCAAGGTCTGCTAGGGTATTTGGAACTGATTTAGAAGGCACTAGATTAAGCAAACACACAACTGCTTTTGGCGCTCTTCCCAAAAACGAAAATTTGGCAAAGCTGGCATAACTTATAAACTTTTAAAGAATCTTATTTCATTTTACCTACACTATCCCAATCGAGGGATAATAGGTGTAGTTAACTGGGATGCAATCCCTTTGCTCTGCCAGATACTATAAAATCCCATCACTTAAGATACACCACTATGGATAAACCATAATGTTTTTACGGTCTTGTTTAACTAATTCTCTACCTTAGTCTTGAACGCTCTTAATTAAAGCAAGAGACAAAGACTTGTAGTGAACTAGATAAACATATCCAAAACTTAAATGATTACAGTATAAATGCCTGTTAAGGCAACTGTGGAAGTAGACTCAAACCAGCAAATCAGAGCAAACACGAAATAACCTATAGAGAAACAATTCGCCTATTAAAAGGTCTGGTTACCATCTTATACCTCTAAGTAGTTGTCATAAGTACCATTCTTAGGAATACCTGGATTGAATCCATAATTCCATGAATTACTTAACACTACTTAGACTGATGTAACCTATCTCTATAGAGATTCTTTAAATTATACCTTAGTACACTGATAGTTTATGTAATCAAGTAATGAAGAGATAATCATCTATAATAGAAAACACTGTTATTCATTCATGATAGATAAAATCTATCGAATAACTGATAATCCATTACAATAGATGAAAAATATGTTTATCAAAACCAAAACAACATCTCTTCAGAAACTTGAATAAACTCAAAGTAAAATCTCCATCAGCTGAAGTAGCAGCTTCCAGCATCAATCTTGGAGATGGTAATCCCGCCATCTTCAAGCCTTAAGCTTGATTCCCTGCAAAGTGTAGCAAACACGATTAGTGACCTCAGTTACCACTACCCACTAAGGAGTAGAAAACCGATACTAAACATGTTTCAACAAGCAATGCAAAAGATGATGTACCTTGTCCCTTAGTTATCAAACTTGGACAATTTACTTTCTAGTGACCCTTCTTGCCACACTTGAAACATTTGACCTTCTTGTTATCTTTCTTTCCTTTGTTCTCTCCTTTACTATTCTTCTTCTTCATGTCATTACGACACGATTTAGAAGAACTTTTAGCAAGAGATCTGGAATGAACTGATAAGGCAAGACTACTCCCACTGCTTCCTTCATTCGTCTTTTCTTTTACATCACTATTTCGACTCGGAAGCAAATCAGAGTGACTCACAGAAAAGATTGAAGAAGCTTCTGTTGATACAAGATCCTTGAGCAGACTGTGAACAGTATACTCACTCTTGTTTTTCTCAACAGAAATTCTGAAGTCATCAAATGACTTTGGTAACGTGTTGAGTATCAAGTCAATTTTGACATCATTGTCAATTTGACCACCCATTAATATGTACTCATCTATGAGCTGGATGAGTGATTCCACATGTTCACGTACCGAACAGTTCTGACCCATTTTCTATCTTACAATACGCTTGATAAGACTGGATCTAACATGTCCATCGAGTCCACCATATGCTACGTCAAGACATCGCATAATGTCACGCGCAAGCCATACATCACTATAACGAGGACGCAGTGCATCTGACATACCAGCCAAGATATATTGTCTGGCCATGCCATTCGACCACATCCACATGTGATACTGTGCACGCTCCTCATCGGAAGATGTATCAGTCGGCGAACTCGAACAGGGAGTTTGCAGAATAAACAAATGTCCAAATGAATCCAAGAGCTTGACAATGTCACTTTTCCATCCAGGAAAATTCGGACCAGTTAAGGAATTGTGAACGATAGAATTGATGAGCGATGCAATAATAGACATATCTGAAAACAAATAAGTGAATTAAAGTAAGCACATACTACGAACAATTGAAACAGATATGCATAGAACTTTTAGATAAAACAATGCAATTTGCTTCCTCCAATTGCCCAAGCTAATTTACCGCAAGCTACTTGAGTAGACATTTACGGAAAACGCTCAACCAGACTAAAATAGGTCCTTTAATTTCTTAACATGCCAGGTATCTTAAGCAAAAGAAATTAATATTGGAGATCTTAAGACCATGTTCATCTATCCGGAGCAGGGACATCATTCATGAGTTATACTCCAGGCAACATCTAAGCCAAAATAACCACAAGCCTAACTCCGGACGTTTAGAGCGATTTAGCATACGTACTGGACCCATGCCGCATGCCCCTCACATCCTTTGTTATCTCATTTAGTTTAATCTTAGAGACCAGTGAAAGTTGTCTCAATGCAAGCTACTTGAGTAGACGTTTGCTCAGAGGCTCCCACTTCTCATCTCAAACTAAATATTTTATTTAGAAACCTCATCGCACTAGAACTGGTGAGAGACCTCTAACGCAAGCTACTTGAGTAGACGTTTACGCTTCAAGATGCCTCACTTCCAGTGAGAGGTTGTATTTGTGGAGGTCTAATGATCTTGGTTAGAAAAGAACCAAAATCCAGCTTAGTATTTTTAATTCTAAAGGTTTCATGCGCACACATTATTTTATGTTGCCATAAATTATGTCATATCTAAAATTCCATCATAAATTAATATGAATCCTGGAATTTATAGACACAATTTAAAACATAAAATAAATCACATACGTCATGCTTTATAATTTAAAAATTACAACATGCTTAAACAGTAAATAATTAAAGCAAGTAAGCATGCTTCCTATTATTTACTAGTGCGCACATAATAATCACATCAATACGAGAATAAATAAATAAACAAATAAATTCTCGTGGCCCCTCAGATGCGATTACATGGAAATAAATTAAATCTAACAATTACAAGATTTATTTCCAATACAGATCTTCAAACTGGGCCTCCGTTGGACTTGAAATCTGATTCGGGCTGAAAAACAGCAGTTGGGCTGCAAATTAGGGTTTCTGGCCCAAATAGTGCAACCAAACCCTAGGCTTGGAAACCCTAGCCACCACAACACCTTCAGCCGCCGCCAGCTGCCTTTCCGGCCGCCGCCTGCGGCCAGAACTTGCACTCCAGCTGACGCTGCCAACCGCGCTCGCAAACCAGCCACGTCCCGGTGCTGCCACGGCCACCAGCAAGTCGCTGCAGCCGTGCCTGAACCGCGAGCTCATGCTTGCCGTTGCTGCGAGACACCGCGCGCCTGCTGTGCACAGCCGCCGTCTAATACCACCACCATCATCGCTGTGAGCAACGACAGGGAAGGAGGAAGGAGGTGGGCACGCGAACGCCGGCGAAGGCACGGCCTAGCCGTGCGCAACACGGATCTGCTGCGCGCCACCGCCACCCTCGCACACTGCTTGCTGCCGCGACTTGCAGAGTCGCCGGCCACCTACGAGTAGGCCGCGCGCGCCCCTGTTCTCGCCTGGGACGACTGCCGCCGCTGCTAGACCAGCCATGCTCACCAGAAAAATGTGAGCAGCAGCAGCAAGACCTAGAGCGTGGTCCAGCCGCAGGGAAGATCCCCTGCCGCCGCCATCCATCGGCGCGCAGCCGCCCGCCCGCGGCCATGGTCGCCGGCGGCGGCGGCTGAGATTTGGTGGGTGAAGGGGCTGAACCCTAATGGGTCTTGTTCCATCTCTGTTCTTCGTTCTTCAATTCTTCCGGATCTCAATTTTACAGATTTAAAAAAAATAGTAAATACAAAAAATAGATCTAGATCTATTACATGATTTTCCATATTAACTCTAACCACGAATTTTCTCGTGGTGAAAAACAGATCCAAAAACGAGAAGGCCACGAGAACAAAAATATCCACGACAATTAAAATCCATCCATGATCATACATATTCATTTAATTTCAATCTATCCAAGATAGAGCCTAAGAACATGAGCCTAGCTCTGATACCAATTGTAGGGTTTGAGTCTACGATGGACAACATGAGTTGCCATTAATTAAATTCTTGCCAATGATTGTTCTTAGGGTACCAAGAACAAATTTCAATTAAATAAACCATGCGATCCTATGCAAGCTCCTACAAAATTAATTGCAGAGGATGCATTTAGAGAATACCTGATTTCACAGTTTGATCTACAGATCTAGATCGAGCCAATAATGATGAAATAAATCTGGATCTGAATCTGAACACCGGCGATGAAAAGTTGTTCCTACAGATCTGATCTTCTGATCTGTTCCCTTGCTCCTTGGAAATTTGGTGAGGATTATCTACCAAGTTGGATCCGAGATCTAGAGAAAACGATCAATTTCTCCCTGTGGATTGCTGCAGTCGTTCTCACTCAAAATACTGAAAATTCTTAGTTGATCTGATAGAGAGAAGGCATATATATAGTGTTAGGGTTTTGAGAAATCCTAACCCTAATGGGCTTGAGCAATTCATGGGCCAGACCAGGGACCAGATGCAAATAATAAAGTGGACCCTCTTTATTAATTAATCCTTCCTTGTTCAACCCAGAACATAATTAATTAATAAAACATTGTTTTAACCTTCACCACGGTAACAATGCTAACTCGCCCCTTTATTACCACGTTATTAGGAACGGGTTGCACCAAACTAACATGATCCACATATTTAAGGTTTTGGACATTCATTAATTAATTTGGCTTATGACAATCAGCCACAATTAATTAATCTCTTATTTCCTGAGTAATACCACTCACTCATTTTCACTTATGTCTGAATTAAATAATCAACCTACAGGGTTTAGCATAATGAACCTTGTGAGCTCCTCAGGGAATGTCACCATCCTGAAACGGATATGCTTACCTAAACGTCCAGACTAAGCAGGCCACACACAAATTGACAGCACCCAAAATACGAGTATAAGAGTACATGAAAGACTCGCCACCATGGTAAATCAAAGTGCGGTCAATCTGTGTGTGCCCCTTATCCTTCAGTTAGGTTTAAGATCATAGGAAGTATGTTAGGGATCTGGCTCATTCATATGTCAATGAGAATGGGACATCCCACTGTTGATCCCATCAATACATAACCATGTACCGACACATCAAGTAGCTAGGATAAGCCCACTTATGAACCGATGTGCCGTAGCTTAGACCGACAGCCTATCCAGGGACTGTCTCAGCTGTGATATTGTTTATATCTCGCTAGGTCAAACGACTCATATGATCCTCTGTGATCTCCTACACACCGTATGGTCATCCCTATAGGCGAGACAATATGATATTATGGTTCGTTGTATGTTTGTTTCATCAGACAGCGAGCATTGTTGTAGCAACTCATATATGAAGACCAGTGTACAAAACACTTAATCATATATGCTTTCAGTATACAATCCCAACATATTTGTGGGCCGTGGTTTATCGACAGGACAAATTTTATCAACTTTTATGGATATTTTTTATTTATGATTTTATCATTGGTAATAACAATGTTACCCATTATGGGATGTTGATTTACAATCTCTATGTTACTTCGATCAAATATGTCCTTAAGCATTGCAATTCATCCGTAATTGATAATCCTAGAAAGAGAAAATTTACTTCTTCTGATGAGGATCTTACATATCTCTGGCACTTGAGACTGGGTCACATCAGCTTGAAGCGGATACAAAGACTTGCAGATGACGGTACATTGGACTTAGTCCAGGCTGTACCTTATCAAGTTTGCGAATCCTGCATCGAGGGCAAGATGTCAACTAGGCATTTCAAGGCTAGTCAGTCTCGAGCAGAGGAAGTGTTGGAATTGATCCATTCTGACTTATGTGGACCGATGTCCACGCAAGCTCGTGGAGGGTACGAGTACTTCATCACTTTTATTAACGATTACTCAAGGTACGGATACGTTTACCTGCTTCGCTACAAGTCTGAATGCTTTGAGAAATTCAAAGAGTTCAAGGCTGAAGTAGAAAAGAAGGTCGGGAAAACTATCAAGTCGCTGCGATCTGACCGCGGTGGCGAATACCTCGGTAACGAGTTCCTGCAATATTTGTCAAAAAACGGGATTACATCCCAGTGGACTGCACCGGGTACTCCCCAGCAAAACAGTGTAGCTGAAAGAAGAAATATGACTCTTCTAGAGATGGTAAGATCAATGATGAGTTATGCAAACTTACCAATTTTGTTTTGGGGCTGCGCATTGGAGACAGCAGCTTACGTGCTAAATGTGGTGCCTTCTAAATCAGTTCCTAAGACGCCTTCTGAGCTCTTCCTTGGTCGCAAACCTAGTTTGTGAAGGTTTAGAGTATGGGTTGTCCGACACACGTACTGTCGAAGGAACCTGATAAGTTAGAAAGCAGGTCAAAAGTAATTTTGTTCATAGGGTATCCCAGACAAACGAAAGGTGGTTACTTTTACTGTCCTGGGAATCAGAGAATCGTTTTTAGCACCAATGCTAGATTCTTGGAGGACGAGTATGTGAGTAATCACAGGTCAAGGAGTGATATTGTTCTTCAAGATATTGAGAACGAGAATGCAATTCCATTGGAAGGGGAACGTGTAGATGTGGGTGCACCTGTGAGAGGTATGATAAGCTCGTTTTTCTACTCTCTTATCGCATTGTTTTTCTTTTCTTTTATGCATTTTAGCTTGTTTTCTTGAATAAACTGAGCATGAGTATATATTAGAGGGTGTTATACTTGTCATGGTAAGATTTCGCAGGTTTTAGGCCAAATCCAATGGAGAACCCGTACCGAAAGCAGCAGATGTTCAAAGGAACAGTCACTACTTCTTTCACCAATGGAATCTGAGCTAATGGATCATGGAATTCGAAAGATCTTTGAAATAGCTTTCCAATTCAACAGGAATCGGATCAATCGGAGTTCGGATGCAAAAGTTATGGCCAAAATCGTGAGACTGCGCAGAAGAATCAGAAGTGGCTAAACGGTCTCTATTTCGACCGAAATGAAAGCCATCTCGACCGAGACAGAAGCATCCATCTCGGCCGTGGCA